>JAJLYE010000009.1:89250-109365 GCA_030571715.1 Grigorovia jiainica (nom. inval.) | reverse complement strand
TTCCGTAGATAGCGGTATATTCAGTTAATAATTAATCTTTATAGTATAGATGATTTGTCTATTTATACGTATAAAGAAATATGTAATATGAATGTTAATATTCAAAGAACAATATAGTTAATTAATATGATAATGTATATATATCAGGGTTGCCAAAAAGTAACTCAGATTTTTTTTTTCCGGTTTCCACTATAAATTACCTATACGTAAAAAACTATATATTTTAAAAAACCCTCCAAATCAATTTTTGGGAAAAAAAATGAAAAACGAAAAATTTAAAAAATTTGAAAAAAATATTTTTTGAGAAAAAAATTTTGAAATCTACATAGTTAAGAAACTCAACCTACCCAATTACCTACCTACCGCACCCCTAATATTTGGGTAACCATCTTATATCATTAATTACGTAAGCTATATACACAATATCAACACTAAAACATCAAAAATAGGCCTATTTGATATGGAGAATTCAGCTGGCTAAGTTTTAAAAAAATTGGATAAATATTTTCACCAGAAATTTCCAATTTTAGTCAATTTTGACCTACCCAAAATTACCAAAATTTACCGAAAATTTGAAAATTAAGTAAGTAGAAATCTTCATTTTAACAATATTGTACAACAAAACAGCATTAAATACCTTCATCACCAATAAAATAATCATAGTCCAAACCTGGATATGAATTGGAAGAGTACATTGAACTTTCATAAATGTCGAAATCTTCAAAATTCAATCTTAAACCAAGACAAACTTCCGGCATATCAGTATCAATGGGATATTCATCAGTTAAACTATGTCTCGCAACACTAAATGCACATTCAATACCAACTGATGTGCCTTTGGTGATGAAGTGTCTCCAGATCTATAGGTTTGTGAAAATAAACAATTAATTGAGTCTTTTGTAATTTAAATTGGTCTTCACCACCCACCGTATCATAATAAATAGACTTATAAAGATAACCTTTTGAATATGGATTTAAAAGATCAATAAAAAGAAAGGCAGGTGTCTTACAATGAGCTACATAATTAGCAAATATTTTTAAACCTCTATTAACAGCAGCTAAACCAGTTTTCTTAAAAGCCGCCTTTTTTAGAGTGTTGACAACATTTGAAGCACCAACTTCCTTCAAACCTTCTCTAAATTTATTGGTACCTCTTCCTTTATCAAACATATCTTTAAAATCATTTAAGATCATTTAAGATCATTTAAGATCATTTAAGATCATTTAAGATCATTTTGCTATAATAGATGTAAAGTAAATAAAAAGTACCACAAATAGCAAATAATACTATCGTTTTAAAAACATTTTCAAAATTGATAAGTACTTTCCGTATATCTTAACGACAAGATACCATATCATATGCTTTATTGACGTTGTGCTCTACACTGTTTATTAAAATTTTGTAATTAGAAATTTAAAAAATCACTTATAATAATATATAGAAAAATTATAAACCCTAATATGTCACGTGATCAATTGTCTTGAAAATTAAGAAACCCTGATATTCAGTTGAGGTCATTTGATACGACTTAACCAAAACCCTTGGGTAAATTTTTCATTTTTTTTTATTTTTTTTCAAATTTCCGGGAAAGCTACCTTCGCCCTAGGGTTTGAGTTACTTTTTGGCAACCCTGGTATATATAATACTCAGTTTTTAATAATATTTTAATTTATTCTCTTTTTAATTTATATAATAAACATCTATATATTGAAAACCCAACATCTGAATCCATTACAGAATTCTCTGTAAACTCTAAATTGTTTAGTTTAGACACCAGAAATAATATTTCGTCGTTGTAATCATTACTTTTACTAGAAATGTAATTGGTATCGCAACATTCACTCAGATATTTTGTTAGAAACTTTTTCATTTTTAATTTTTTCTTGCAAATCAAATAAACCAAACACTGATGAAGGAAATACACTAACACGATTTGAGTATGTTCTTTCTCTAAAGCCATCATTCAAGAACACTTTGCAATTGCCTAAAATAGTTAAAATGGTATGTTAAACTGAGATACTTTTATAATTGTTGAATATGAATCAGTGCTTATGGTGGATAATACAAGATTTAAATATACTTATTATTAAAAATTAATTTTTCTTTAGTAAGGACTAATACATATATTTTTATATAATTGATGATCATATATTTAAGATACCTTACTAAAGTATGAAGTATGCATACGTTGTGTCATTTAGCTTCAATTAAAAATTGTAACATCTATTTTTATCACCGATTAAGCAGAATATTAAAACTATATAAACCGGGGATATGACATAAAAAAGTCGTTGTTGTGTCTTAAACTTTCATTGGATATGTCATTCTCATAAAATATTTCTTCATACCACTACCCAATAATAAATTATACTTCCTTTGACGTTGTTCAAGAACTTCCCTTGTTTCAACAGAAACGGAACTAAAGAAGTCATCTTCATCAACAATGTCATTTTCACTGTTATATTCCTTTCCGTTAACTTTCATCAATTTCTTATTATTGATTTCATCTCTAGCAACTAATCTCTTAGAGACACAAATCTCTCTCAGAATACAAATCATAATAAGTGCACAAATAAAACAACAACCAGCAAAGATCTGTGTATGGAAATATGGATTTGCATCACCAGGTACAGTTAATGCTTGTGCAATAACTTCTGTACAAAGAAAAACTGGTGCACCAGCGTAGTTTACAAATGCCCACGAGGGTAAGAAATCTTCTGGTTTAACAATATCAGCAATTAAAACCGTGTTCATAACATTAGCAACACCAACACATAAACCAACCATAATTGAAAAGAAGATCATTTGAATATAAGTATGTGCTGGAATCCAAAACCCAAACATATATACTACCAATACAGTGGTCAATACACAAGTGACATTGGTTCTACCGAATCTATCTCCCATAAGACCCATAATTGGTCTACCAATGGCTTGACAACCATTTAAAATAGCCGTCAATGAAGCACCTTGATGTGCTGACATACCACGTGCAACAGCGTATGACGCTAAAGTAAACACCATTAAATTATAACCTAATAATGCTAATGTAAACCAGATAGCAATTAATGGTACCACTGGTTTCCTAACGGCTTGCCAATCAAAAATTCTTTGTAGTTCTCTCTTAATTTTTGTCCAATGTAAACCAACAGGTTTAGTGGGATTACGTTCTTTAATGAAAGTTACAGCAATTAAACATGAAGTGGTACAAACAATAGCTAGCATTCTATAACACCATCCAGTATTACCATTATCAGTAATCATTTTTTGAGAAGCTAAACCAAATGTAACACCACCGGCACCGGTACCTAAGAATGATAACCCCACAGAAACTGCTCTTTTCTTTAAGAACCAACCAGGTAACACTGTAGTAGCGGGAGCAAAAATTAAAGCAATTGATACACCATTCATTAGACCTTGTGTTAAATATAATTGCCATAATTGTGTACAAAAACTAGCTAAAAGATCACCAGCTAACAAGAAAAAACAACCAATTAACATGGTTTGTTTCATACCGATTATCCTCATCATAAACATTGCAATTGGACAAAATCCTTGACCTAGGGCAACAGTAAGACCAGCAATGATGGCATAATCATATTTAGTGGCACCAGCAAAGACATTATTGGACAAATAATATGATAAATAGACACCAAAGGCAGAATTACAACCCCAAGTGTTAAACATTACTAAGAAAACACAACCTACCACTACCCAAGCGTATCCACCATCAGGTGGTAATTCCAATTTACCAGTTGATTTATTTGTAAAAACCTTTTCTAAAGTGGCTGTCTTACCTATAGTATTGCCATCAATATCATCATACAATTGATGTGTAATTGGTCTAGTTTTAAAATTGAAATTATCCTTAGTGTTATTACTTGATCCAGATTCTAAATCATCTGAAAAACTTTCAGAGTCATTTTCATCTTTTATTTTCTCAATTTCTTCATCCGTTATTGAATCGTTTGAATCGTTTTCTTTGGTATTATTTAAAAAATCATGAATCTTATATGCATCACCGACATCGAATCTTGATTCTAATAAGTTATTCAATTTATCATCATTCAATTCTTGATTTGTTTGCTCATTATCATCTTGTACTGCATTCCAAATATTCGTTATTGTTTTTGTCAGTGATCTTGTCATAGACGGTACTTTAGATTTTACAGTGTTCGATGATTCATGACTCCTTGTATTATTAATTTCATGATAAATTTGTTGTGGATCTCGAAGAGGTTCGATATCAATATTAGTTATGTTGTTATTATTAGTAGTTGTATTAGCTCCGTGAAAGGAATCAATACTCTCATGCGATAAAATAGATGATGCTGTAGTTGACATGATATGATGTATCAAAATTGGTCAATTGCCTCTTTAGAAACAAATAGAATATCAGGGCATATAAAATAACAACATTGTAATATATTACTAATTAACTCATGTTTATATATAGGATAAGTAAAACATTAAATATCATTAAAGCTGTGGCTACAAGCAAAGCGAAATTGCGTTATTGCATGAATATGACTGTTTTCAAGTTTTCGAGGAAGAGTCTTCCCGTAATTTACATTTTTTCAGTAAACACGAACAGGAAAAGTAAAGATAGGCGAAATTACGGAATTCCGTTTCCGAATTTTTTCCCTTCGAAAATTATTTTTGGGTTTTTGAAATTTTTAAGTGCAACTGGTGTTAAACAACAAGGACGATGTTCCAAAGAGCAATAATTACCTCAAATTACAACATACCTATGCCAAGTTACATATTCCTTTTAATTTTGCTTCTGGTATCTGTGTATGTGTGAAGAGGTGAAATAACCTTGACAGAATGGAAAGAATGATGACGATGCCAGAGAAAAAGTGAGGATTTGTTCTTACTTTAGTAAACTCAAGAGACAAAATAAATAATGAAGACAATTAATAAAATTTCAATGAATTATAAAATTGTTTCTTATATAAAAAATAATATTTTATCAAATATTTACCAATTAATATAATTAAATTAAATTAGATTCAAATCAAATCGAATTTAGACCATAACAATTTCCGTTTTCGGAAACCGTTTGCGGATGTAATATTTAAAAATATTTTAATAGAACACATAAAATCTTAACACTTAATAAACAGTTTGTGCTAGATTAAAAAAAAAATGTATGACGTTTTTGGTTAATTTTAAAATTATTTATATTCAGGATTAATTTATTAATTACTGTTTTATATATCTATACTATATGCATTCTCGTCTCTAAATACTACGAAATATGTATATTTGTTTACTTATTTTTTTTTTTTACATTTTATTGAATATTAAAAATTGATTAAATGTATTGGAAAGTTATTATTATAGAAAAAAAAATTCAGGGTTTTCAATTAATTTAGTAAGATTTTTACACTTTCATTGGGTAAGTCATTCTCATTAAATATTTCTTTATGCCACTACCTAATAACAAATCATACTTCTTTTTACGTTGCTCAAGAATTTCTCTTGTTTCAATGGCGTCTGTAGTGGATATATCATCATCTTGATCAATATCATTTTCACCTTCATATTCCTTTTCATTAATTTTAGCTAATTTCTTATCATTATTTTCATTTCTTATCACTAATCTCTTAGAGACACAAAGTTCTCTTAGAATACAAATCATAATAAGTGCACAAATAAAACAACAACCAGCAAAGATTTGTGTATGGAAATATGGATTTGATGTGCCTGGTACTGTTAATGCTTGTGCAATAACTTCTGTACAAAGGAAAACTGGTGTACCAGCATAATTAATAAATGCCCATGATGGTAAGAAATCTTCTGGTTTAACAATATCAGCAATTAAAACAGTACTCATAACATTAGCAACACCAACACATAAACCAACCATAATAGCGAAAAAAATCAATTGAATATAAGTATGTGCTGGAATCCAAAACCCAAACATATACACTACCAAAACAGTGGTTAAAACACAAGTGACGTTGGCTCTACCAAATCTATCTCCCATAAGACCCATAATTGGTCTACCAATAGCTTGACAACCATTTAAGATAGCTGTCAATGAAGCACCTTGATGAGATGTCATACCACGGGCAACAGCATATGATGCTAATGTGAAAATCATTAAATTGTAACCTAATAAAGCCAAAGTGAACCAAATAGTAATTAATGGTACTACAGGTTTCCTAATGGCTTGCCAATCAAATAATTTTTGTAATTCTAATTTAATTTTACACCAACGTAAACCAACAGGTTTAGTGGGATTACGTTCTTTAATGAATGTCACTGCAATTAAACATGAAATGGTACATACGATGGCTAGCATTCTATAACACCAATGAGTATTACCATTATCAGTAATCATCTTTTGGGAAGCTAAACCAAATGTAACACCACCAGCACCAGTACCCAATAAAGAGATACCCATGGATACAGCTCTCTTCTTTAAGAACCAACCAGGTAATACTGTGGTAGCGGGAGCAAAAATTAAAGCGATGGAAATACCATTCAAAACACCTTGTGTTAAATATAATTCCCATAAACGAGTACAGAAACTAGCTAAAAGATCACCAGCTAATAGAAGGAAACAACCAATTAACATAGTTGGTTTCATACCGATAAGTCTCAACATAAGCATTGCAATTGGACAAAACCCTTGACCTAGGGCAACGGTAAGACCAGCAATGATGGCATAATCATATTTAGTGGCACCGGCAAAGACATTATTGGACAAATAATATGATAGATAGACACCGAAGGCAGAATTACAACCCCAAGTGTTAAACATCACTAAGAAAACACAACCTACCACTACCCAAGCGTACCCACCATCAGGTGGTAATTCTAATTGACCAGTTGATTTATTAGTAAATACTTTTTCTAAAGTGGCAGTCTTATCTAATCTATTACCATCGATATCATCATATAATTGATCCTGTGTAATTGGTCTAGTTCTAAAATTCAAATTGCTTGTTCTAGACTCCAAATCTTCTGGCAAACTAACCGAATCAGATTGATCATTCAAAGATTTTCTTTCATCAGAAACATTATCCCCCACGTCACTCGCTTGTTCCTCGTTATGTTCTTCACTGTTTAAATAATCATGAATCTTATAGGCATCACCGACATCGAATCTTGATTCTAATAATTCATTTAATTTATCATCATTCATTTCTTGCTTTGTTTGTTCATTGTCGTCTTGCACGGCGTTCCAAATTTCTGTTACTGTCTTTGTCAATGTTCTTGCAATGGATGGTGATTTAGAATTGATACTTAGGGATGACTCATGACTTTTAGATCTGTTTATCTTCTGATAAACATTTTGTGGATTTTGAGAAGATTCAGTGTTTTTATTATTGTTGTTGTTGTTAATTTCGTTTGATCCCCTAAAGGAGTCGACACTCTGGTGTGTTAAGATAGATGAGGCAGAAGTGGACATTGTATACTCGACCTTAAATTATATTTTCCGATAAAAAGCAATGAACTCAGTACGATTAACTCTTAATGATTGTATAGTAAGAATAAATAAATAAATAAATAAAACCAAATTAAAAATTGAAATAACAAGAACACAAGATAGAACACAAGAAAGAATCTTGGCATTTGGAAACACAAATCATTGACACAAAAATGCAATTAATTTCTATTTATATAAACATTTTAAAACATTCGATGTTGTTATAAATTATGGTGACATAAAAATAAATTGCGGTAAATTACGGCAATTAACGGAAAGGGAAAATATCCAGCGTGGGTGACGGAAATTTTTGAATTCAAATAGACACATTTTTCGTACTTTAAATTTCCGCAGTGAAAACCCCGCAGGAAAATTGCCGGGGAAGGGAAGACACGGATCACAGAAGGCACGGGTCGGGACAGATGGATCCGTGCGCTCAGATTTTCTTTTTTTTTTATCTCGTCTCGAGAAATTTGAAATTTTTCATTTTAAGATTTGAAATTTGAAATTTTTCTGCGATGTGCCAACCGTTAATTGTGTGTGCGTACAGTAATGGATTTATTTAGTAGGGCTATTGAAGAGAGTGTTAAGGACAATGATGCTGTTAAAAAGGATGAGAAGGTTGTTGGTGAAGTTGTAGAAGGCGTGCAAGAAACTGAAAATAAGATAGAATACGATGCTAAGGTTCCAAACCGGAGCGATGAGCTAGCTATTGAAAAAAATGAAGACACTGAAAAGGAAACTGTGGAAGATGATGGTAATCATTCTAATTCTAATTCGGATGATAGTTCATCTAGTGAGTCTGATTCTGGTTCCGATGATGAAAGTGAAGACGATGATGATGATGATGAAATTGATAAAAATCAAGAAGCTCTTGGTGATGACGATGAAGAAGAAGAACCAATCTCTGATCAACCAATTAGATCCAAAAATGAAATTGTAGATGAACCAATTAATGAGATTCCCAAAGATTATAAAATTGATGCTAATACAAATATTCAAGACATCGGTATTATTAAATCTATCTTAGAGAACAATATCATTATTAAAGGTATCACTAGTGGTGAAAGAAGAGTCCTTAAGGACGGTTCCATCTTTTGTCTAGAGAATCGTAAAATTATTGGTTCACTAAGTGAAGTATTTGGTCAATTACAAAATCCATTTTATAGGATCACATTAAATAATAATAATGCCAATAATAATGATGAATTAATTAGTGAAATTAAATCAAATATTGGTGCCAAAGTGTTTATTGTCGCTCAAGACGCTCATTGGGTGGATACTTTTGAATTGAAAAAAATTAAAGGTACTGATGCTTCAAACGGGTTCGATGAAGAATTACCTGAAGATGAACAAGAATTTTCTGATGATGAAGAAGAGGCTAGATTTAAAAAAATGAAAAAAGAACAAAAGAAGAGAAAGAAAATGGATAATAATAAAGATAATATTAAGGATTCTAACAAGGACTCTAACAATAATAATATAAAGAAAATGAAATTACCAAGTGGTATGAAAAATGTTAAACCAACTAATTCTAATGTTCAAAAATTATACAAATCAAGAAATTCTAGGGAAAACAACACAAATAATAATAACAACATAATTTCTAATTCAAAAACTAGAAGCGATAATCCTAAATTAGTCAATAATATGAATAATATTCCAAATAATATTCCAAATGCTATTCCAAATAGTAATTATAATAATAATAGTCCATATCAATATAATAATCCACATCAATATAATAATCAGTATCCAAATCAACAACAATATCCAAATCAAAACGGTTATTACCAAATGCCACCTCCACAACAATATGGTAATTATCCATTACCACCTCAGCAAATGAATTATCAAAATAACTATAATGGTCAATATCCAGATCAATACAGACAATACAATAATGGTCAATACAATAATGGTCAATATAACAATGGTCAATATAACAATGGTCAATATAACAATCAATACAATGTTCCATATAATGGACAATTTAACAACGTTCAATATAACACTGGACAATATCCTGTACAACAACAACAACAACAACCTAATATGACTGAAGTTCAAAAATTACATCAATTGTTACTACAACAAATGCCACCAGCTTCTAATAACATAAATAATAATACTAATTCAGAAAATACTGATAATACTCGTAATGAAAATAACAGTAGCAATGTTCCATATTAATGTATAGCAACTTTATAGGACACGTATATATTTATTCAAAATATTTAATTAAAAACTATGCATCATACACTATACAATTCTGTCACATATGATTCTTAGCTATTACTGTCGCATATTAAAGTCATCTCCACAAAATCATTTTACACGATTTTGGAGATGAGTTGAAAAATCTCAAATTTATTAATAATTTTAACATTACACAAATCGTTATCAACAAAATTTTATTAAATAAATGGGTAACAAAATGATGAAAAGAACTATTTCTGAAATAAGTGACGACAGTGTAGACTACTCCACCAAGAAAATTAATGTGGATCTAGAAGAAACAAATTTAAATGGTGGTGCCAGTAATTATGTCAAATGGCAAAATACAATCTCTAGAGTAGTTAAATGTGTAGTATCCATTCATTTCGCACAAGTAGCACCATTCGATTGTGATTCAGCACTTGTCTCTGAAGCTACTGGGTTTGTCGTAGATGCAGAAATGGGTATCATCTTAACCAATAGACATGTTGTGGGTCCTGGTCCATTTGTAGGTTATGTAGTATTCGATAATCATGAAGAATGTGATGTGATACCAATTTATAGAGATCCAGTACATGATTTTGGGTTCTTAAAATTTGATCCAAAAAAGATTAAATATTCTGAAATACATTCATTACAATTAAAACCATCATTAGCAAAAGTTGGTTCTGAAATTAGAGTGGTAGGTAATGATGCTGGTGAAAAATTATCCATTTTATCTGGGTTTATTAGTAGATTAGATAGAAATGCACCAGATTATGGTGAATTAACTTATAATGATTTTAATACAGAATATATTCAAGCTGCTGCATCAGCATCCGGTGGTTCAAGTGGTTCACCGGTCGTTAATATTGATGGTTATGCAGTGGCACTACAAGCTGGTGGTTCCACTGATGCTTCCACAGATTTTTTCTTACCAGTTAATAGAGTATTAAGGGCTTTAAAATGCATTCAAAATAATGAAAAAATTACTCGTGGTACTATTCAAGTTCAATGGTTATTGAAACCATTTGATGAATGTAGAAGATTAGGTTTAACTTCAAATCATGAATCTAAAGCCCGTGAATTGTTCCCTGATAAAATTGGTCTCTTAGTGGCTGAAACTGTCTTAAAGGATGGTCCAGGTTATAATAATATTAAAGAAGGTGATGTTTTAATTTCTATTAATAATGAAATTATATCATCTTTTATTCAAGTTGATGCCATCTTCGATAGTTCCATAGATAAAGATCTTGAAATTATTGTTCAACGTGGTGGTGTAGATCATCAGCTCACTATAAAGATTCAAGATTTACATTCAATTACCCCTGACAGATATGTTGAAGTTTGTGGTGCTACTTTTAATGATTTATCTTATCAAATGGCTAGATGTTATGCCTTACCAGTAAAAGGTGTCTTTTTAAGTTCTGCTTCAGGTTCATTTAATTTTGATGCTAAGGAAAGAGTAGGCTGGGTTATTGATGCCATTGATAATATTGAAACACCAGATTTAGACACATTTATTGAAGTTATGAAAAAAATCCCAGATCGTAAACGTGTTACTGTTAGATACCATCATCTATCTGATCATCACTCACCAGTGGTTACTTCTATTTATGTCGATCGTCATTGGTGTAGTGAATTTAGAATGTACAAGAGAAATGATATCACTGGTATTTGGGATTATAAAAATATTTGTGAACCAATTCCAGCTCAGCCTGAATCTCCACGTAAGGCTACATTCATTGATATCACAACTGATAATAAAAATTTGACCAAATTATCACATTCATTATGTACCGTAAGTACCACTGCAGTATTACCATTAGACTCTATTGGTGCCTCTACTTTGAAAACTTCAGGTTTAATTATTGATGCTGAAAACGGTTATGTTGTCGTATCTAGAAGAGTGGTCCCACATGATTGTTTGGATTGTTTTGTTACAATTGCTGATGCTGTTGTGGTCCCTGCTACTATTGAATTTTTACATCCAACTCAAAATTATGCAATTGTCAAATATGATCCAAGTTTAGTTATTGCTGATACAATTACACCAAAATTATCAGATGAAAAAGTTCAGCGTGGTGATAAGTTGCAATTTATTGGGTTTACTCAAAATAATAGATTAATAACATCAGAAACAAATGTATCAGATATTTCATCAATCAGTATACCAAGTAATATGATTCCAAGATATAGAGCTACTAATTTAGAAGCTATTGCTGTGGATTGTAGCATTAGCACAAGATGTAATTCTGGTATTTTAACTGATAATGATGGTTGTGTTAGAGCACTTTGGTTATCATTCCTTGGTGAAGTTCAAGAAAGTAAAGAAAAGGTTTATCTAATGGGTTTAGATATTGTTGGTATTAAAGAAACCTTAAAGATTTTACAAAATGGTAGCAAACCACAAATTAATATTGTGGATGCTGAATTTGGTTCGATTTCAATTTTAAACGCCAGAATTAGAGGTGTGCCAGAAGAATGGATTGAAAAAATGGAAGTAGAATCTAAAAATCGTTTACAATTTATGACTGTTTCTAGAGTTTCATATACTACTGAAGAAGAAAAATTAGAAACTGGTGATGTTATTTTATCAGTTGATAATAAATTGGTGACGAAGATGGATGATTTAGAAGGTTTAACTACTACATCAAATAATGTTACTGAACAACCAATTCTTAAATTTAAAGTGGTTCGTGAAGGCAAACTTGTTAATGTTGATGTTAAGACAGTTAATGTTAGAGAAACGGATCGTCTTGTAGTATTCGGTGGTTGTATCTTACAAGAACCACACCACGCCGTTTTCCAAACAATGACGGATATGCCACAAGGTGTTTATTGTACATTTAGAGGTGAATCCTCACCAGCTATTCAATATGGTATATCATCTACTAATTTCATTACACATGTTAATGAAATTGAAACACCAAATCTAGATGAATTTATTAAAGTTATTAAAGAAATTCCAGATAATAGTTATTGTAAGATAAGATTAATGTCATATGATAACGTACCATTTGCCATTTCATTAAAGACCAATTACCATTATTTCCCAACTGCCGAATTAAGAAGAAATAATGAAACAAATAAATGGATTGAACATGAATATAATAAGACAGAAGCTATTAACGAAAAATAAGTTATTTTCGATCTTTAATTGGTTCATTTATTTATTTATTCACAGAGACACATTTCACTCATTTTGTATACATACATAGGATAATATATAATTACGTAAAAATAAAAAGAACATAAAAAATTAGTACAGGCTCATTTAATTTTAGTGAAAGCGTATATTGATTATTGTATTCACATACTTTGAATTTAAGAATATTAAAGGTATTCAATTACATTGTTTATCATCAATATAATAACGATATATAAATATCTAATGATATGGTAATAATTTCTTCAAACGTCTTGTTTGTGATGCATTAGCGTAGGCCCTACCGGTTAAATTTTTCAAGTAGTTCTTTGACCAACCAGCATTACCATGTTGTCTCCCCGGTATGCCTCTCTTAAACCCATGTGAATTCTTCAACCATCTCTTAGCAGCAGACTTTCTTGTTTTCATTATATTTCTTGTCCACATCAGCGACCCCAATGGTTTACAAAATGTGGTTAATCCATTATTTATTGTCCTTAAAGCAAACATATTTATTGACGTTTGGGGTGTTACCGGATTTTTCTTTCGAATATTTTTTTTTTATTGAAAATTTGCGATGAGCATTTCGTTGAAATTACAACAACTTCTATCAACAATAAGATATAAATTTGTAATAATAACCATCAAAGATGTCTACTGCTCCTGGATTATTTTGTAAGAGATGTAAAAAGGAAACCGCTGTGGTTAAATCCAGAAAGGAATCATTTTGTAGTGAATGTTTCGTTAAATTTATTAGTTTAAAGCAAAGAAAGAGAATGATGGGTGACGATTATTATCGTGATATATTCAAAGTGTCTTATCAAAAGGATGGCTCTCATACAATTAATAGGATCGCATTAGCTCTGGATTTTGAATCATCTTCATTGGTAGGATTAGATGTTGTCACTCAAGTGTTAAGAGAACAGTTAAGACAACATAGAGGTAAATATGGGTTCAACGTTGATGTTATCACTGTCTACAAGGACCAAGAAGAATTAAAAAAGTTTCAAAAAGCTTGGGAGGGTTTAAAATCATCTGAAAGATACTCTGGAGATGAAATTTTAAGCTATTTCAAATTACATTTAGTTGATGTTAATCAATTTGTGAAAGATAAAGAATTAAAGCAAATTGTTCTTCATAATGTAGAGTTTACTGGTATGGCTGATAAATATGAAATTCCCGACAATGAAGATGAATTTACCGTTGCTAAACTTTTATCTAGTTTCCCTGACAGAAATACAAAGAGTGATTTTATGTTATACATTACTACACATATTATTAAAAAATTTGCCTTCCAATTAAATTCAGAGACTATTATTTGGTGTCATTCAATGACTAAATTAGCAGATTCTATCTTGAGTTTAGTCATTAAGGGTCGTGGTTCTCAAATTGCTGAAAGTTTAGATGACGAATCTTTTGATAAAAATTATGGTAACATTTTCAAGAATCTTTACCCCATGAAGGATATCTTATTATCTGAAATTGATGCATATTGTATCATTAGTGGATTAAATGAATTTGTGATTAATTATTCAGTAGATCCACATTTGATGGTGGATAAAGAAAAATATTGCACTTCAAAGATAAACAATAAGAATGTAATTGTTAGAAATATGACAATTAATGAAATTGTAAGAAAATATTATGACGATATGGAAGATGATTATTCTAATATTATTGCTACTGTTTTAAGAACTGGTGATAAATTACAATCACCAAAACAATTATTAGAAGAGTCATCAAAATGTTCCATTTGTTCTGCCACAATTTATGATAAATCTTCTGAATGGTTAAGGGCCATTACAATTATTGAAGGACATCCAATTGAAAATGAAATGGAGGGAAATTATTATAAACAGTGGGAAGAATCACATATTGGTGTTGAAGCTCAAAAATATAAGGATTTAAAGGATAAAGTTTGGAATAATGGTGAAGAATCTAATTTATGTTATGGTTGTATTATTAATTTAAATAATAGTAAGAGTAAAAATATAATATGGCCAAAGGAAGATGAAAATGAATTACAAAAAGTCTTGAATGAATTTGTATTAACTGATGATGAAAATTGAACCAGTCACAAAATATAGTGTGATAATGTTCCCGACATCTAATATTATATTTATGAATTGAGCTCATATCCGTGTATATATCTCGTTATAGACTAATATAATTAATAAGATCAGTGTTAGTTAGTTAGTTAGTTAGTATTTAAAAAAAGATAAAAAATTTAATTAAAAACTTATATATATAATTTATAAATCTATACAAAAATTATAAAAATTAATTAAAATTCTTTTCTATGTAATATATTTAATATTTCATTGGAACCAGCAACATTTTGTGAAACATCTTGATTGCTTCTATCTCTTAACATATTTAAAAGTGCAGCTGAATCGTTTTGAGCTTGTGGTGCTTGTGGTGGTCCAGCCATTCTCACTTGATTTGATTGTTGTTGTTGTTGTTGTTGATATGCATTTTGATTGTTATTCATCATTGGATTAAAATTTTGATACATTGGTAAATCATTATTAATGTTATTGTTGCCAATGTTATTATTTTGATATTGCATTGGCATGTTATTATAATTTACATTATCTGATAACATAGCATTATTAAATCTTGGTGATTGCATTTGTATATTACCCTTATTTAACATTGCTGGATTATAATTTGGAGATTGTATAGTGGATGAGTTACCGCTTTGTAATGGAGACATCATTGGTGATTTATTCTGTAACATGGATAATAAATTATTAGCTTCAATTTGATTAGCACTCATATTACTTGATTGTGATTGTGGTGCAGTAACGTTATTATTTTTTAAGAAACCTAATAATTCTTTCCCATTATTATTGTTGTTATTATTGTTATTATTATCAACATTTTGTGGAGTTGAGATATTATTAACTTGTGAGTTACCCTTTAAAAGGTTCATTAAATTTTTACTATCATTATTATTATTTAGATTGTTAATTTTAACATTTTCATTATTAATTTCAACATTATTATCAGTATTATTTTTATTGATATTGTTGTTGTCGTTGTTTTGATTATTATTATTATTAGTATTACTATTATTAATTGGATTGTTCGAATTTTTCTTTAACATTGCTAATAATTCATTATTTGTTGAATCCACTGTACTTACAGGTGGTATATCATTTCTATCACTATCATCATCGGTAATAGCTACACTAATTGGTGATTGTGGTGGTTTAATAAAATCTTCAATATTTTCACCTCTCTTTAAAAATTTAAATTTTGGTTTTGTTGTTACGTTATTTGATTGAATTGGTGTTATAATTTTAGATAAATTACTATTATTAACAGATAACATACTATCAGTATTAATATCGTTATGTGGAACTTCATTTGAATTATCAAAATTATTTTCATTTAATAATTCTTGTGGTACATTATTATCATTTTTATTTAATTCAATTAATTTTTCCTCTTCAATATCAGATTCAGTTTTATTTATTTCATTAGATTCATGTTTAATTGATTGAATATTTGAATGTTGTAATTGTGGATGAGAAGTTGTAATATTAGTTTCAATTTTATTATTTTTCATATTCACATCATGATTAATATAATCTTCTTCTTCTTCTTCATTATGATCATATTCTTCTTGAAATTCTTCATCAGATGATTCAAAAACTTCATATTCATTTTCATCATCTTCATCTTCATTAAAATTTTCTTCAGTAGTATTAGTATGATCAGTTAATAATTCATTATCAGATTCAATATCGACATTTTGAACATTATTTATTTTAATGTTATTATTAGTATCATTATTGTTTGTATTAATATTTTCATCTTTATGTTTTAGAAAATTTAATAAATTTTTTGAATCATTTTGTAAAATATTTGAAGATAATTGTTCATTTCTTTTCAAAATTTTAATTTTTGGTTTATTTTCATTAATTTTATTATTATTGATATTGTTATTATTAATATTATTATTATTAATATTATTATTATTTTCAATTGATTGTGATTGTAAATTTGAATTTGATGGTTTAGTTAATAATGATAATAATTCCTTTGTATTGTTTTTATTATTATTTTGATCATCATTAGCTAAAGAAGGTTTAGATAATGATTGAATATTTGGTGTTGATGGAATTTTTTCCACACTTGAATAATAATTACCATTAACTTGAAAATTCATTGGATTACCATTATTATTATTGTTGTTGTTGTTATTGTTGTTGTTGTTGTTGTTATTGGTATTGGTATTGGTATTATTAGTATTGTTATTTAAATTATTAAATTATTATTATTAATAATTGGTGATTGTGGTGGTGGTAGTAATGGTAAATGATTTAAAACAAATTGTTGTGGTATACCAATTGGCATTGAACCATTAGCATAAGCTAATGGAGCAAAAGGTTGAAATGCAATTGGATTAAAACCTTGTGGTTGTGATGGTGAAGGATGCATATAAATTGGAGTATTTTGACCAAATGGAATTTGTAATTGATTTTGATTTTGAATTTGATTTTGATTTAATAAATTATTATTATCAATATGTAATGGAAATTGACTACTTGTTTGTGATGATGTTTCAATAGAACTTGAAATAGAACCAGTTTGTTTCATATTTGATTCTAAATCTTGTAAATTCAATTCATTATTATTTGTTGTACTATTTGTTGTATTATTATTATTATTATTATTAATATTAATATTTTTATTACTTGTTTGTACAGCTGAATGTAAAATATTTAATAAATCTCTACCTGGATCTAATTGTTCTTCCTCCTTAGTGATACCTAATAATAATTTTAATTGTTGTTCAGCGAATTGTTTTAATTCATCTTCATTTTTAATTTTCTTTTGATGTCTTACCCACATTGATAATGGTCTAATCATTGAATTAATTAAATAATATTTAAATGAAGAATTATTTTTATAAATATTTTTATTAACAGTTTTAAAATCGAACCATTGAATTTTATCAATTTCATTTCTTACTAATGGTTTAAAATTAATTTCCTCTGAAATATTTTTAATTAAATAAATTTTATAATTTTTACCAGTAATATTTCTTTCAATAAATTGATTTTCATCAATAAATTCAGTTAAATCGAAACCAATTTCTTCTTTCACTTCACGAATACAACAATCAATATCATTTTCATCTTTTGAAATTTTACCTCGGGGGAATGACCAAGAATCAGATTCAGTACCTTTCACTAATAAAATTTTATTTAAATTATCATTAAATATAGCGGCACCTCTTACAGGTATTGTCTTTTTATATTTTGAAAATTTAGCTAATGCTTCATCAGCTTTAATATCCCATTTCCAAATTAAGGGACAAATTTTAATAAATAATTGTGATAATGATTTAATTTTTAAAATTGGTAAATTTTGATTCATTAATTTAACAAAATCAGTATAAAACCAAGATGCTTCTTCAAAATGGAATAATTCTCTTTCAACACTAGAAAGATCTTCTGGGGGGCAATTAATTATAAAACGTACTAATAGATCCTCTAGAGCTCTATCTAAAGTAGTAACGTTTTCTAGTCCGTGTCGTAGAGGTAAAGACATTTTTGTTGTTGTTGTTGTTGTTGTTGTTGTTTGCTTGTTTGTTTGTTTATAATTACAAATTCAGTTAATTTCTATAAAGTTCTTCTTATTTCAAATTGTATCAAATCAGTAAGACAAAAAGGAAAATAGAGATGAAAAATAATGCTAAAAAAAATGTTAATAAATAAATATTTTTCTAATGAATAATATTTAATGCAAATTGAATTCTTAAATTAGTTTATTCTGTTACAATAGTGAATAAAAAATAATCCTAAAAGATAATTTTAAATTTGTTTATTATTAAAATAATTAATTTATTTTTTTGAAAAAGTTAATTATTTGTCAATTTACACGATTTTGTTTTAAAAAAAGAGGCGTTACCCGGTGTTAGGGTTTTGCGGGTTTTGTGGTTCAACCCTAACTGCAGCCCTAATCGTTTTTTGGTTTTTCTGAATGGAAACCGTTAGGGTTGGAATTTCTTTTTTTTTTGGAAACGGAAATTAAACTCCGAAAATTATTTTTTTTAAATTCCGGTTTAAGGGAATTTAAATTAATAAATTCGGTTTTGTGGGTAAATAAATTAAATAAATTAAATAAATTAAACAAATAAATTAAATTAAATAAGGGAGAATGACACCGCAATGAATTTGTGCGTGGTTTTTATCGGTGTTTAATTTACTCTTCTCGAATTCAAAACGTATATAAGAGTGCAATTTGATTTAACATTTGCTTTCTGTAAGATTACTATACTATACTATACTATACTGAAATACATTTAAAAATACAAAATAACAAAATGGTTAGAAAAAATTTGAAAAATGTTAAATTATTGGTTAATGTTGACTCAGAACCACAGTTTTTACCATCAAAGACAACACCAAAAGATATACTTACCAAAGATGCATTAGAATTTATTGTTCTCTTACATAGAACATTCAATTCAAAACGTAAAGAATTATTGGCAAATCGTGATATTATACAAAAAAATTTAGATAATGGTAATTTTAATTTCCATCTATTAGATGAAACAAAATTTATTAGAGATGATCCATTTTGGAAAGGTGCTATTTTAGCACCTGGTTTAATTGATAGATCTACAGAAATTACTGGTCCACCATTAAGAAATATGTTAATTAATGCTTTAAATTCAAATGTTATGACTTATATGACAGATTTTGAAGATTCTTTATCACCAACTTGGTTAAATTTAATTTATGGTCAAGTTAATTTATTTGATGCCATTAGAGATAATATTAATTTTACTAGTGGTAAGGGTAAAAATTATAAATTAATTGATAAGATTAAAAATTTACCAACTTTAATTGTAAGACCTCGTGGTTGGCATTTAGTTGAAAAACATTTATTAGTGGATAATGAACCAATTAGTGCTTCAATTTTCGATTTTGGTCTTTATTTTTTTCATAATGCAAAAGAATTAATTAAAATTGGTAAAGGTCCTTATTTTTATTTACCTAAAATGGAACATCATTTAGAGGCAAAATTATGGAATGATATATTTAATGTAGCACAAGATTATATTGGAATTCCACGTGGTACAATTAGAGCAACTGTTTTAATTGAAACTTTACCAGCTGCTTTCCAAATGGAGGAAATTATTTATCAATTAAAAGATCATTCATCTGGTTTAAATTGTGGTCGTTGGGATTATATTTTCTCTACAATTAAAAGATTTAGAAATAATTCAAATCATATTTTACCTGATAGAGATCAAGTTACAATGACTTCCCCATTTATGGATGCTTACGTTAAATATATCATTCCATA
>JAJLYE010000009.1:37092-89230 GCA_030571715.1 Grigorovia jiainica (nom. inval.) | reverse complement strand
GTTTTAATTGAAACTTTACCAGCTGCTTTCCAAATGGAGGAAATTATTTATCAATTAAAAGATCATTCATCTGGTTTAAATTGTGGTCGTTGGGATTATATTTTCTCTACAATTAAAAGATTTAGAAATAATTCAAATCATATTTTACCTGATAGAGATCAAGTTACAATGACTTCCCCATTTATGGATGCTTACGTTAAATTATTAATTAATACTTGTCATCGTCGTGGTGTTCATGCAATGGGTGGTATGGCTGCACATATACCAATTAAAGATGATCCAAAGGCAAATGATTTAGCAATGAATAAAGTACGTACTGATAAAATTAGAGAATTAAATAATGGTCATGATGGTTCTTGGATTGCACATCCAGCTTTAGCGGAAATTTGTAATGATGTTTTCATTAATATGGGGACACCAAATCAAATTTATAATATACCAAATTTGGATAATTTTAAACAATCAAATTTAACTAATACAAATATTGTTAATGGTAAAATTACTACTGCCGGTATTAAACAAAATTTAGATATTGGTTTACAATATATGGAGGCTTGGTTAAGAGGTTCTGGTTGTGTACCAATTAATTATTTAATGGAGGATGCCGCTACAGCTGAAGTTTCACGTTGTCAACTTTATCAATGGGTTACACATAAAGTTAAATTAGATGATACTGGTGAATTTGTAACACCAGAATTAACATCTAAATTATTAAGAGAACAAGTAATTAAATTATCTAATGAAAGTAAAATTAAAGATAATAAATTTGAATTAGCAGCAAAAAGATTATTACCTGAAATTACTGGTAAACATTTTAATGATTTTTTAACAACTTTATTATATGATGATATCGTTACTATTAATAATAATACCAATGATTATATTGCAAATTTAAATAATTATAGCAAATTATAATTTAACATGGGAGAGAAAAAAATAAATAAAATAAATAAAATAAAATAAAATAAAATAAAATAAAATACTAAAATAATATGAATTAATTGTATTATTATTGTATTTGTTTTTAATATATGTGTATGTATGTATATATTCTTAAAGTTTTAAAATTCATCTTTATTATATTGGTTTTTTTGTTTACTATTTTTAAGTGATTATCACTTTCTCCTAAACCAACTAAAGTTATATTTTAAGATAAATATTTATTTTTATGATAGTTTTTAAATTTTTTTTCAATAAAAGGTTGGTGCAGGAATTGGTACATGCCCTATACTCAATTCCTGTTGGAATTATAAATATTTTTAGTTTTTATAACAACATTAAACCTTTTAGAAAAATTGTTAAATAAGTTATCTTTTACCCTTTTTAGGAAATTAAAATAAAATTTTTAATTATTTTAATTATGCACTACAACAAGAGAGAGCAAATGACATCTTCTCAAAACGGTTTAATTGATCCTAAAGTTGAATCTTCAAGATTTTCAACTGAATTAATGATATAGGAAGATGCTAAATGGGAATTTTCAAAATCTTCTTATCACGAATTATATATATATTTTTTACAAGCTTAAAAACTAAATCAAATGGTATATCACTAATTATAAACAGGACCTTCGTCAACAGGAAAACTATGCAATTGAAAGTATCAATGAAGTAAGTAATTTAGAATTTTATTGTATCTAATGCAAGTTTCCATCCAAACATTAATTCAATGTTAAGATTTTTTTAAAGAGTACTGTTTTATATAATTATCTTCTTTAAACAATTTTTTTTTCCTTTATTCTTTCATCCAGTTTCCTCATTGGTGCAAATTAACCCAAGTATTTCAATTTAACGTTTTTCGAGTACTGCGGGACACTGTGCTCCGTTCATGTAACAATATGGGGAAGAAAATAATTCTGTGAAAAATAAAAATTTAATACACCTTTTATAGCAGAGGAGCCTAATAATCAGACCATTTAGGTTTATATTGTACAAAAAGTCAAAAATTTAACTGGGTAAATTGAATTAGCCCCACAATTACACATCATTTCCCGATTTTTATTAAGAATGTTTTTCTCAGATATGACATCGTTGAATTTTCTTTAAATTTAATCATTTAATTTATTGGAATATTTTTGAGAAATTTAAGAATTCTCTAATTAAATAACTTTAACTAATACCCTTTGCTTGTTATTTATATATTATATTTTTTTTTCTTAGTCCACTTTAAAAAGGCATATGGATATGTTACAAAGCGAGAAAATTAATACCAGAAACAGAACAAGAACTATCAGTTCAATTCAAACTTTTGCTCACGATAGGTCTAGAACTTCGTCCATTGGTTCATTTGACGTCAATTTCACTAACAATACAAATATGGATTTAACCACTCATACAAGAAGTAATAGTTCAATTTTGTCATTCAATGTATTTTCAAAACCTACCATCATAACAAAAGACAATACCCCAAGAACAATCCCTAAAATTACACAAGATAGTTTAAACGTTAATAAGAAAATAAATTTCCAATTACCCTTATTATTAACATTTACTGATCAAGGTCGTTGCTTTGTTGATTCACAAACAGATAATGTCAAATTAATCGCCAATATTGATGAACATTTGAAAAATAAGGGTAAACGATTAAAGACAATGATTCAATTCATATATGGTAATGCTGAAGAACAATTAAATTTGCAACCATTAAAATTAAATCTTGCAGATGATTTTAACACTAATGAATTATTGAAACAACCCACTGATAAAGATGGATTTTATTCTATTAGATTAACACCATTTTTAAAATCACAAAGTAATTCTAAATCAATTAATTTCCATCCAATTATTAGAAGAGTGGGTCCTAATTCACAAATTATTATTTGTCGTAATAATAAACATATTCAAACCACAATGAGAGATATACCAGAAATGTATCAAGCTATTACATTTGCCTCTAATGTTATCTCTAGAATTCATGGTTATTTAAAAGTTGACTCTTTGGGGAATTGGTTTATTCAAGATTTTAAATCAGCAAGTGGTACATTTTTAAATCATAATAGAATAAGTCATAGTGGTAAAATTTCAAATGATAGAATAATTAAAGATGATGATATTATTCAATTAGGGTTAACACTTCCTGAAGGCAATAATGAAATGTTTAGATGCGTTAGATTTAAAATTGAAATTAATGATTCATGGAAGAAGAATAGAGAACAATTAAAGTTGACAGCTAATGATAGATTGCAAAATTTAATTAATTCCAAACAACATGAAATTTGTTCTGTGTGTCTTTATAAATGTAAACCATATCAATCATTATTTTTTGCACCATGTGCACATTGTTGGCATTATAATTGTATTAGGGATATTTTAATTAAGGAAAATCCAAATTTTACATGTCCCAATTGTAGAAATGTATTTGATATGGATGAACAATATTCAGATTCAGACTCAGAATCTGAAATTGAAATTGAGGATAATGAAGAGGGGAATTCAAACAAAGATGATGTTAATAATGAAGAAAATCATCAAGAATGTATTGAACATGACGATTCAACCATCGATACCATACCCTTGAGAAGTATACTCTAAGGAGAAGAAATTCTTGCCGCCCAGCTGTTATACCCGTAATGTCCACCCCGAAATATCCACGCGCATTCCCCTAAAAGATCGCCCGAAACGGAAATCACTGTGCACGTTTCCGGTAATTCAGATTTGCAAAAAACCGAAAAAAATTATTTTTTCAAAATTGAAATTTATCGTACTTAGTCGTTTTCCCGCTTACCGAATTGGGAATAAGTGGAAAAAAAAATATATATGAAAATATATATAAATTGAAGTATAAATGTTTGTTATTTGAATGATTGAAATATTTAGTTTCGTTGATATTGGTGTTTGATTCCGTTGTTGTCCTTTTAACATTTTCACTACAATAAACATACTTTGTCCAAAGGTAAAAATAAACATGTCTACAAAATTATACACTTACGAAGAAGTCGCTAAACATAATAAAGTTAAAGATGCTTGGATCGTTATCGACAAGAAAGTTTACAATATTACTAATTTCTTAGATGAACATCCAGGTGGTGAAGAAATTATTTTTGAAAATGCTGGTGGTGATGCTACTGATAATTTTTTAGATATTGGTCATTCTGATGATGCATTAAAAATTTTAAAATCAAGATTTATTGGTAATATGGATCCAAATAGTAAACCTGTGGCTAAACCAAAACAAGTGGAAGAGATTAAACCAAAGAAACAACAAGGTAGTGGTTCTTTAGCCATTTCTGTGGCTTTAGCTTGTTTTGCTGTTGGTTATTATTTTTTAAATGATTAATTTAATTTGCTTTAATTTAATTTGCTTTAATTCAATTTGCTTTAATTTGTTTTAATTTGATTCAAGCTAATATCATTTTTATTTTATTTTACTATTCTTATCTTTATTCATTATTTATTCTATAATTAAATCAAAAAAAAAATAAAATATATTTATATAAGATTTAAAATACATAATATAGTATACATACATACCCATATATATATACAAGTTTTCATTTCAATCATTTGCTTTTCATAATAATTAAACTTTGTTTAAATTTTTGACATTTTAAATTTTTGTAAATTTTTGACGTTTACAAAAACTTTAAAATTTAACGACGTGCCTGTTTCTATAACAATATAATAATAATAATATTAAATTAAATGTGATTAAAGAATTAAATAGTTACTTTTTTATATGGTACATAATTTTATATAGCCTATTCAACAATTCTTTATTTTTTACTTTACAAAATGTTAATGATGTAGATAATGACAAATAATAAATATACTACTACTAATAATAATAAAATAATATGAAAAATAAAATTTTAATAAAAATATTATCAGTATAATTAACGTCTATTACCCCAACCACTGTCTCTAGATCTGTAACCGCCACCGTTACCACCACGGCCACCAAAACCACGACCACCACGGCCACCACGACCACCGTAACCACGACCACCACGACCACCATAACCACCACCATATCTTGGATGTGGACCTCTTGGTCTTCTATCATATTTTAATAAATCATCTGAAACTGTTTGTTTAGCTTCTCTCATAATTGAAATTAATGAAGCACCTAAACTTTTATTTTCTTCAGTAAATAATGAAATAGCGGTACCCTTGGCACCAGCTCTACCAGTTCTACCAATTCTATGAACATAATCTTCAATATTACCTGGCATATCGTAATTGATAACATAAGTAACACCTTTGACATCTGTAATAATAATAATTTTTTTTTTGGGTTAAAATGAATTATTTATTTCAATGAAATAATTAATTTTTTTTGGGATTTTAATTGTTAGTAAAAAAATGTGCTTTTGATTAGAAAATATTGAAAAAAAAAAGTTTATTCTCTTATTTTTAATTTCAATTAGTTTTTTACAAGAACTCGTTACATTTTTCTCTCATTTTTAATAATTAAGAATGACATTTTAAATGATTTAAGATTAAGACACAATTTTTTTTTAATTAATTTTCTTTTTTAAATTAATATTCTTTAAAAGAATATTTTCTTTCAGAAACAAAACAGTGATTAATGTTGTTATGAAAATAAACAACAAATTAATGTAATTGAATATTTATTTATTGAAACTATAAAAGTTAACAAATTAAAATTCAAATAGTAATTTAAAAACTTTCAATAATTATTTAAAATAATAATATAATTTTAATAAAAAATGAAATAATTTTTAATAACTATTATAAATTTCAATTGTTGTAAAAATTGTATACTTAAAAAGATTCTCTCTAAAATGTGCAAAAGATATATATTTTTCCCCGTCATTTAACGCCATACCATTATTCAATATTTAAGATTAAAATAAAATGAAAACACAAAAAAATTGAATAAAATTTGAATATAATAATTTAATGCGGAAAAAAATAATAATAAAAGTTTTAAACTTAAAGCCCACTTCCAAAATTGTCAACAAAAACCTTTTTTAAATACAATATTTTAAAAATTTATTAAAAAAATAATAGTTTCAATCCAATGTAATAAATAATCTTCTTTACACTGTTCAATTTTAAAAAAAAAAAAAAAAAAGAAAAGAAAAATAGAAAAAAAAAGAATTAAAAAAAAAATTAAATTCTTTCATATTTGTCTCTTGAATATTAATAATTTAATTGTAAAATCATTATAAAGTCCCTTTCGTAATGTAATAAAAAATAAATGAAAAAAAAATCTAACAAGTTAGTAAAATTCTATTGAAAAAAGAAAAAAAAAAATTTCGAATAAAAATTTTAAATGTAAAAAAAAAACAAAAAAATAACATACCAATACCTCTAGCAGCCACATCAGTAGCGACCATAATTGGGGATCTACCATTTCTAAATTCATCTAAGACCCAATCACGTTCTCTTTGATCTTTATCACCATGAATGGCTAATGCTGGCCAACCATCTTCTCTTAAATATTGTGTAATATTATCACAAGTTCTTTTAGTTGAAGCAAAAACTAAAACTTTAGCATCTTGTTCATTTGATGCTTCAGTAACATATTTTAATAAACGATCTCTTTTTTCAAAATCAGAAATAACTTCAACAATTTGTGTAATATTATGAGAAGCAGATAATTCTAATGAACCAATTTGAACTTGAATTGGATCATTTAAATAATCAGCAGCTAATTGTTTAACTTCCTTTGGCCAAGTAGCAGACCACATAAGTGTTTGTCTATCAGGTCTAATTTGATCAACAATTTTTCTAATTTGTGGTTCAAACCCCATATCTAACATTCTATCAGCTTCATCTAAGACTAAATAAGTAACTCTCTTTAAATTAGTTTTACCTAATTCTAACATATCAATTAATCTACCTGGAGTAGCAATAATGATTTCAGAACCACGATATAAATCTCTAATTTGTTGACCTCTTGGAACACCACCATAAACACAAGTATTTCTAATTCTTGAAGAATGACCGAATTTAGAACATTCTTTTTGAATTTGAACAGCTAATTCTCTTGTTGGTGCTAAAACTAAAACAATTGGACCATCACCTGGTTGTAAAAGTGGTTGAGCATTAATATGAACGATACCAGGTAAACAATAAGATAAAGTTTTACCTGAACCAGTAGCAGCAATACCAACCATATCTCTACCAGAAAGTGCCATTGGCCAACCTTGACATTGAATACCAGTTGGTTTATCAAAACCTTCTGCTTTCACTTCAGAAAGAACATAATCAGGGAACCCAGCTTCATCGAAAGTAGTAATTGGTTTTGGAATATCATGACCAGTAATGGTCATTTCATTTTCCTTTCTAAATTTTTCAATTTCAGCATCATCTCTATTTTTAACTTCTTCATGTTCAATATAGAAATTTTTTTCAAAAGTTGGTAAATTTGGTAATTCTTGTTCCCAATTTGGTCTAACCAATTCAATTGGTTGTTGTGGTGGTGGTCTAGTACCGTAATTACCACCACGACCACCAAAACCACCACGACCACCGCCGTTGTTATTGTGTTGGTAAGAATTTCTGTCAGAATTTCTGTTGAAATCACCGCCACGAGAATTGAAATTAGACTTGTTGTATTGATTATCTCTGTTGTAGGACATCCTTAGAAAATAATACTGTTTGTTTTTGTCTTTAATTAATCTTTGTAAATGAAGGAAGCAAGAAGTAAATGGAATGAAATAAAATCTGAAATGGCGATGAGTTTCTTTTTTATATGAAAAAAAAAAAATTCCCGGATGGAAAAAATTTTATTTCTGTTTTTTGCCGTTTTGGGCGGCGGAAAAGTTTTCGAGCGATGAGTTTCCGTTTTGGGACAGTGGAAAGTTGGGCATCTTCGAATTGGTGGTTGGTAGAGTTGGTTGGGGTAGAGTTGGTAGAGTTGAGTTGGTTGAGTTGGTGGTGACAATTGCATGCTTATAGGATTATATTTACAATATAATGTACATATATAATCTAGTATATTCCATTTATATATAGATATATGAAGATCAAGAATAGTAAATTGAAATACAGTGCTTGATTATAATTCCTTGATTCTTTCAGTAAATTTATCCTCGACGACATCACAAAGATCCATCAAATCTTGTAAACCTTTCTTCAACGCATCCACAGCGGTAATGCTACCGTAAGTTTGTATTCTAATATTTAAATTATTTTCAGATGGATGTGGTATAGAGTACCCACAAAATTCTACTTCTGGATTCTTCATAATAATATAACGTAACGTATTACCCAAAGTATGGTCTTCATCGACAATTTGGAATGATGCACTGGTACCATCCTCTGATGTAGCTTGTGGTAAAATTTTAATCTTATTTGTATCTAATTGTTGTTCTTCCTCCTCTTGTTGTTCGTTGTCTGAACCCATTTCCACATCGACGTTTTCGATTTCTTCCTTCTTAGTATCGCTCATCCTTATCTCTAATTCCTCACGGGCAACAGTTGTATAAATGTATGTACGTTTGTATGTATATTTGTAATTATATATCACAAATTATCATTATTGGTAATTAAAAAAAATCAAATTACAAAATTTTCATTCGTGTTAAACGATTTCGCAATATTTGGAAAAATAAATTATTTCATTTGGGCAAATTAAAGGCGGGAATGATTAAGTGTGTACAGTGGTCATAATAATGAATGGTGGTTCTATGTTGACGTTCATAGGTGGTAATGAAGGTGTAGCTACTACCAACAACAATAACAACAACAATAATAACAACAATAATAACAATAATAACAATAACAGCAATAATAACGGCGTGGGGAATACCACTATTGCTGCAAATAATATAAACAATACAAATAGTATAAACAATAATATTAATAATACTGTCTCAGATTTTTCAAAGAGAAATCCGGAATTTGGTCCATTAACAAGAGGTATGTCGATTTTAAGTACCGGTGGACCTACTTGGTTTAATCCACTTTTCACAACACAACAGAGAACTTTATTGAGTAACTTAAATAATACAACAAATTTTGATAACAACAACAACAACATCAATAATAATAATAATAATAATAGTAATAATAATAATAATAATAATATTCCAAATAACATACCTAATAATAATATTAATAGTTTTGCACATTTAAATTTTAATCCAAATTATACAAAGAGAAATTCATTCTTCTTTAATAACATTGAATCAAATGATATAGATTATTTTAATAATGCTTCAGCAAATAATACGAGTACTAATATTAATAGTAATATTAATACTTCTGGTAATAACATTGAAAACACTAATAGTCCTAATAGTGTACCGCCAATTACATTACCATCACCAAATATTAGAAATAGTATAAGTAATTCAATAGGTAATGGTGTATCAATTAATACTTTAAATAATACTCTAAATAATAATAACAATAATAACAATAATACAAATTTGAATATCATCTCTAGTCCAAATAATAATAGTAATAGTAATAGAAACTCTATTGTGAAAAGACCTTCTTTATTATCTCATATGAATAATAATATAAATGATACTTCTCTTCCAATTTCAAATAATAATATTAATAATACTAATACGAATAACAATAACAATAACAATAATAATAACAATAACATTAATATTAATACTAATAATCCAATAAGATATACAAATAATAATCCTAATAATAATTTCTCAAATTTTGAATTAGATCCATTTTTTAATAATCCAAATAATGCAACTATTTTAAATAATACTATTTCAAGAAAGGATTCACTTAAATTTAATAATGATTATTTCAGTGATTTTTTAATTGCTAGAAGTAGACATGCATCAATTAAAATTGCACCTGATTTCCCAATAAATATTAATATGAATAATACTAATAATAATATTAATCCCTCCAATAATATTATGAATAGTTTTAATAATCCTAATTTTAATAATATTAATAATAATATTACTGTTAATAGAAATGGTTCATTTTCATTACCAATGCCAACTTCACAACAATTTCAATCACAACAACAACAACAACAACAATCAAGTGGTTTAGTTATTAATTCACCAATGATTGGTCCTACAACTAATGTCACATCAATACCATCACAATTATCATTACATGCAAATAATAATTTTTCATCAACAAATTTAGCACAACAAGCACAACAACAATCATTTTCATTAAATAGATTTTCATTTAATAATGGTTCATCAAATTTTAATAATACTAATAATAATCTTCATAATAATAATCCTCATAATAACAATCTTAATAATAATAATATCTCTACTAATAATAATACAACAACTTTTAATAATGGCTCTTTTTTACCACAATCAAGTGTACCAAATTTCCCATCAAGTTTATCACGTTTATCATCATCAGTTAATTTAACACAATGGAATACAAATAATAATAATAATGATAATAGTAAAGATTTAAAAAATAAAGATTTAAAAGATTTAACAAATAATACTAATAATGATAATGATAATGGTAACGATACAGATATTGATGATAAAGATACAAATGAAATTCAAACAATAAATTCTAAAAAAGATAGCGATCCAATTATTAATAGTAAGAATAATAAGAATAATAAGAATAATAAGAATAAAGACATTGTTACCCCGATACTTACTCATGTTAAACTTGAAGATGATAGTAATAATATAGATAATCTTCTTGATTCTAATAACGAAAAATCTGAATCAAGACATAATTCAGTTAATAATAAAAAGAAGAGAAATGATAAGAAAAATAAGAAATCTAGTGATATTGATAAAATTGGTATTCAAACAGAGAAAAAAATTGATAAAAAGAGGAAATCTAGTAAGAAAATTATTAATATTAATGATGAAACAACAATTAAAAATATTAAAAAAGAAAATAGTAATAATATTGATATAGATATGGAAATCGATAATGATGAATCAACAAATACATCAGATAAGAGAAATTTATTAGGTTCCACTAAGATTGATCAATTAATGTTGATCTTAGAGGCTAGAAAGAAAGGTGTTAAAGAAAAAGTTGCCACTACAAATGATGGTCAATTATTATTAGAAGAAAATTCTAGTGTTTTACCTTCACGTGCAGATTTAGTTGGTGGTGTAGATAAACCAACAAGTAGTAAAGCCGTTAAACAACATGAATGTACCGTTTGTCATAAGAAATTTATTCAATTAACACATTTAGAGGTTCATTTAAGATCACATTATAATCAAAAACCATTTGAATGTAAATGGTGTCATAAAAAATTTACACAAGGTGGTAATTTAAGAACACATGAAAGATTACATACTGGTGAAAAACCATTCCAATGTGCTCAATGTAATAAAAGATTCTCAAGAAAGGGTAATTTAGCGGCACATGAAAAGACACATCAAAAAATTAAACCATATTTTTGTAAATTAGATGATTGTGATAAGACATTTACACAATTAGGTAATATGAAATCACATCAAAATAAATTCCATTTAGAGACATTGACAAAATGGACAATGAGATTAGCTAACATTAGTGATAATGAATCCGTTTCAACAGAGGAAAGAGAAATGTTAGATTATTTTGCATCACTATATAAAAATTCCAATAAAGGTATTAAAGGAAGAGGTAAATCATCAAGTTCCGTATCATTGGCTGATAAAAATAAAAGTAGTAACAATGATAGCAATGAAATGATTACAAATGCCACTAATGAATTCATAAGCAACAGTCATAATAATAGTTATAGTAATAGTCATAGTAGTTCCCATAGTGGCTCACACGTGGACGTTACCTTGGTAGACAATACTTCTAACAATGTCACCACTAATAGTAACGAAACTTCTCAAGAGAATAACACTGCAAGTAACAATACCAATTCTGATATTTTAGTACAAGGTGCTGTTCAATTTAAGATGGTAAACTACGACAAATAGTGATACCATACTCCCAGTCATAGAACATTTATATATAGTTGCAATACCAATACCATTTACAACATACATTACATATATAATCCAATTATACAAAAGTACTTAATAAAAGCAGCATGTGATATTTTTTCCTTTTTCTCTTTCTTCATTTTTATATATTTTTTAAAGGGTTGCGCAGTTTTTAGTTGGATTTACATTACACTTTTGGTTACTGTCAATGAGTAATAGTTTGCTTTGTGATACCACTGCACCTACTATGAATATTCCTGATACTGTACCGGAAGAACAAGATATCTCCATAAGAGCATTGTCTGAGAGAGACGAAATCGATCCCTTAATCCCAGATCCTAAAAAGAAAATTAAACCTGATGCGTCACATAGACATATAGGCAAAGATCATATTAGTAATTATCATTCTTTGGATTCACCACCACAGGATAATACTAATGAGAATGGTAACACCAATGCTGATTTAGAAAATAATAGAAATGCTAATTTTAATAATCTTAAGAACCAATATATTGAATTCTTAAATTATTGGAGAATTATTATTAAACTTGTTTTATTTATAAACGTTTTAATATTAATAACTTTATTTGTATCAAGTTTTTATTTAGAATTTATTTTACCCGTTGGTAGAAATGAAACGTTTACTAATTTAATCTATATTTTTATTGCCTTACTGGGCAATTGTTTCGCTTTAGAGATGACCGATATGGGCCTTTACTCCATGGAAAATTTCCAATTAGATATTATTTTGGCAATTTATCCCTGTATTAATTTATTTATCCTATGCTTTAGTAAATATACTAGAGATAGAATTAATATTTTAGATTTTTTCATTTCATTCTGGCTCTCATTTTCATTTGTCCTAAGCATTTATCAATCTGTTATGTTAAGACAATTTATGACAGATATTGAATTAAATAATTATAAGGATAAACATACTGTTAAAGAATGGTTTTTAATTGGATTTAGAAATATTGTGAAAATTGTCTGTTGTTTAACTTTATTTTTAATTGTTTTAAATTCAGTCTTATTTGTAATTGATACCCATAACGTTTCTAAAGATGTTAATTTTGTCCATACTGATTCTGATAATTTTAATACTATAAATATTAATTGTTATGGTGTTGAAAATATAGAATCAAAACAACCAATTGTTATCTATGAACACGGTGGTGACGATACGTCGTATACATCTGGTAGATGGATTGAAGAATTGTATCATTTAGGTCAAATCGATAAATATTGTGTTTATGATAGATTTGGTTATGGATTAAGTGACTCTGTAAGGGCACCTTGGTCTTTGAAAAGTTCCAGTGAAGCTTTAAGATTTGCATTGGTGGAAAGATTAAAATTAAAAGGTCCCTTCTTATTAGTTGGGTACGATTATGGTGGTTTAGTAAATAGAGTATTTGCCGCCGAAAATAGAGAATTATGTAGTGGATTATTATTAGTAGAATCATGGAATGAAGAATTATTATTAAAACAATATTTTAAAAGATTATTCCCCGGGGATGGTAATGGTGACGATGATGATAATGATGATCCTAACCACTATCGTTACATTTTAGAAAAATTAGGTCTAGATAAATATTTTTTTAATGATACTAATGATAAAATCGATTGGAGAGTTCCAGAAAGGGAAATTAAAAAAAGAAATGGGTTGAAAGTTTGGTGGGATGGTCTTTGGGCCTCTATAGGTTTTAACTTACATTACTCTTGGTTAGTTAAACATCGTGATTCTCATCAAAGAATTTTTGGTACTGATATGGAACATCAAGGTAAATTTTTAAGAACAAAATTTTTAGAAATTATTACAAGTTCTCTTTTAAGTTATAAAGATATCTTAGAGACAAATAGTAAATTGAAAAATGTTAAAATGAGTGTTGTAAGTTCTAAAGAAATGATTAAACGTTCATCTATTTGGGGTGATTGGCAAAGAAAATTGACTAAACTATCACAAAATACAAAAGAATGGAAAATTGTAGATGGTGAACATGAATTTTATAAGAATGGTGTTGGAAAAGAATTAACACAAGATGTTTTATTGCGTTTGCTACATAGTTGATTTTGTAAAATCAAAAAATGTAAAATGTAAAATGTAAAATTAAAAGATAAAGAGAATGTTGGTCTCTTGAATTTTTATATTACAGATTAAGTATTTATATTCGTTTATATTGAAAGAAAATGTTAAAGAAAAAATGAAAAAAAAAATAGTAAATAATGTCTTAAGTTAATTATCATTTAATGAATTTATATAAAAAATAGCTGTTAATATTTTTTTTAATTTAATATATTTATTGAAACCTCAACTATTGCAACCATTATATAATAATTAGATATATATTTAATTTTTTGTTCTGTTTAATAAATAACTTAAATAAAAAATATTGGTTATGGACACGAAAAGACCGAAAGAAAGAAAGAAACATTCTTAGGATTTTAAAATAAATAAATCACAACAACAACAAATTAAAAAGAAAACAAAATTTAAGGAATATTTTTTATTATAACGAACTAACTATTTAAGAACTACTAAACTATATAATGTTAAATTATTTAAGTGATTGAATATATATAAAGTATAGAATGATAAGAACCAGCAACTTGAAGTTAAATTAATTTTTTAACTTTACAATTTTTTTTCTTTTTTTGATGACATGATAAATGGTCCTTCCTTTTAAAAGATTCACCACAATCAATACATTGAAATTTTCTTATAGAAAGGTGCACACAATCATAGTGTCTCTTCACATGTGCGTCTGATTGGTAATAATTTTCACAATCAGGACACTTGACAGTTTTTTTAACTTTTAAAATCCTGTCTTCAGTAAACTTTTTTGTGGCCTTAAACTCTTTTTTAAATTTTTTGGTATGTGTTACCATGTTGGTCTTTTTTTTGGTAACCTCTACAATATTTTTAATAGTTGCTTTTTCTTTTGTTAAATTAACCATATTTTTAATGTTTGTCGTTAAAACAGGTTTTGTAAAATCAACACATTTAGTCCAATTGAATAAGAAGTTATCATCAATTTCATCAACTCTATTTAAAAATTCACTGCTTGGTTCTGTAGTTTCAATCTCTTTATTCTTTATTTCTTCATTTTTAATTTCTTCATTGAAAGAAGGTTGATATGAAGAGGAAGAAACCAAATAATTGTCATAAATGCTTGGATCACCTAAACTGTAATTATTGAAAATTGATTTTGATTCATCACTTGATGAAAAAAACATCTCCTCATAAGTGGTGTTTAAAGAAGAATAAATATCAGTGCATGGAAGTAATGTTGTTTGTACGTTCAAAATATCCTTTGGTGTATGCGAAAATTCTTCTATTGTGATTCCTGAAGTTGTTTCAATCTCTTCAAGAGAAATACTCTTTCTGGGTTCTTCATTATTTTCAATACATACGTTTTTTGAAAATGAATTCTTATCCATATTAATTTATTACTAGCAAAAAATTGTTTTATATTAATTTAATTAAATAGAGAAAAAAAATTTGTGTCTTAATTTGTAATGCGAATGTTATTTAGCGAATATTATTTAGCGAATATTATTTAGCGAAGAATGTTAATTGCTAAAAAGTTGTGAATATTATTATTTATTATGTTATTTGTTTCTATAAATTGAAGGTAAGTAAAAAATAAAAGTGAAGGAAAAGAGAAAGAAAAAAAAAAAGAACAGAGAAAATATTTACTTACTTTTATTTTTTTTTACCTTGGTACCCCTAAAAAATAGAAATTCCAGAAAAAAAAAACATTCTCGAGAAATTTTGGGTAAGTAAAGGATTATAATGTTAAATATAAATTAGATAAGACGAAACAGTAATAGTTTAATTAGTTATTATTGTTTAAAAGACAATATTTTGCCGCCATTAAGAATTTGTGAAATAATCAAAAAAAAAGGTTATTTAATTTCCAAAAATCATACAAATTATTTTTAAAATAAAATAAAATTAAAAAATTGAGTTGCAATACACCAAGAAGTTTAAAAAATGCCAAAACATCCCGGTTTAAAGGCAATTTAAGTAAACCAATAGTTATTGAACCGTACAATTTAAATAACCACTAAAATTTTCTTTCAAGAATGGTTTCGTGGTCTAGTTGGTTATGGCATCTGCTTAACACGCAGAACGTCCCCAGTTCGATCCTGGGCGAAATCATTTCTTTTGTTTTTATTTATTCAAAGAATTCTTTCCATTATAACGATATTCCAAAGAATTAATTTTAATATAGCAAGTTATTAAGCAATTAGAATGAAATATTAAGACGTTAAATTTTTTTTGAAAAAATATTGATATCATAAATCTAGTAGCTTCGTATACAGGTCACAAATGTATAAAGTTGCGTTTGCTTGGAAACAATATTTCCATCTTTTCTTTGTTTATTTATTTCCTTTTAGTTTCAAACCATTTTCATTGATATAAATAGCTATTATTCATTCTTAGTTATTTTTTTCTAAATGTTATAATTTTAAAATTCTTATTTTGGAAAGAAAAATATTTTAATTCAATATCGATTTTATACCAATGTATTAGAAATTTCAGGTATGCCTGAAAAAGATTTGGAAATTCGTTTGACACACCCTAATTTAGGTGATATTAGAAGTTAAAAAAATTAGAAACTAAAAAATAACTAAAATGAGAAAACTTTTTGAATAAAGAAATTTCTAATAAGACTAAATCAGGACTTCTTGAAGGATTTTCCAAATCTTTATCTAAAAAATTCTAATATATTGCTATTGATTATATTATATATTTTATTTATATAAAGTAAAAAAAAAAAATATTGAAGTGATTATTTTTTACCCCAACCTAATTTTAAAGCTTCTTCATAAGACGGATAATCTGTATAACCTTCTTTTGTCATAGAATAAAATGTATCTCTATCATATTTATTTAGTGGTAAGCCCTTTTCTAATCTGTCAACAAGATCAGGATTTGAAATAAAATATCTACCATAAGCTAATAAAGTATTTTTATGAGAAACAACTTTTTTTGCAATATCTGGATGTAAACCAAAATCACCGGTTCTAACAATAGGACCCTTCCAAATTGAATGAATAAACTCATTAGAAACAGTTTCATCAATACCTTCACCTTCGGCGTAAAGAAAATTAGTAAGACGAGGTTCCATAAAATGAATAAACGCGATTCTTTTACCTTCATGGGCTCTTCTTTCTAATTCACCAAGAACATAAGAATATTGAGCAATAATACCAGGATCACTACTACCAGACATGCCACCATAAGTACCAAATGGTGAAAATGCAATAGAAATTTTTTCACTACTTACTGCTTCAATTAATGCATCAACTAATTCTAATAAGAAACGTGCTCTGTTTTCAATACTACCACCATATTCATCTTTCCTAACATTTGAGATTGGATCAAGAAATTCATTTAATAAATAACCATTAGCACAATGAATTTGAACACCATCTGCACCTGCGTAAATGGAATTTTTAGCAGCTTGAACAAATTCATTAATATAAATTTTAATTTCATCTTTGGTTAATTCGTGTTGTTGAATGTTTGAATCTTCAGCTAATTTTTTAAATTCATCATTTAAGTATAAATCAGCACTTGGTGCATCAAGACGTAAACCATCTCTTGCCATACAATTTGGATAAGCTTGTCTACCTAATGCCCAAATTTGAACAAAAACAAATGAATCGTTCTTGTGAATTTTTTTAAAAATTTCTCTCCAAACTTCAATTTGTTCATTGGACCAAATACCAGGGGCATTATCATACCCACCAGCCTGAGGTGAAATTAAAGTACCTTCAGTTACGATTAAGGTACCTGGTCTAACAGAATGTTTATCATAAAATTCTGGGGTCCATTCCTTATGTGGGACATTGCCTGGATGTTGAGCCCTTAGTCTTGTTAAAGGCGGCATTACAACACGATGTGGTAATTGCATATTACCAACTTTAATTGGTGAGAAAAGATTTGTATCTTTGAGGGCAACTGATTCAAAATTTTCAACAAATGGCATCTTTTGAAGATTACTGATTAATTAATGTTTATATTTGACTGTGTGTTTTATAAACGGCTGACACTCTGATAATTTGGATAACATAAGTTTATTTTCTAATAATAATAATAATCAATATTTATATATTCAATATTTGGTATTTATTTCTACATTTTTCCAGTTAAATGAAGATATGTTCTTAGTAAGTGGTGTTAGTAATCATTAAATGGAAAAGAGCTATTTTTTCCAAAAACGTCTACTATATTAATAATCTCATGCACCAGCACAACTTATAGGGAGAATATAATTAAGTAATTAGAATACACTTTCTGCAATCGATCCATCAAATCTGCGATCCATCAAATCTGCCATTTCCGGAAATTGCGATCCATCAAATCGGTGAAAACCGGACACTTTTGGCGAATTTCAATTTCCAGTGCCAAAAAAATTGAAATCTATCAAATTTTTACTTACTCATCTTATGCACAATCTAAATTGAACATTTTTTTGAAAACTTCCATTCTTTAATTGATTGATTTGATAAAACTAAAACATGAGTAAACCTAAAATTAAAAAATACAAATGCCAAGTGGATGGATGTGGGAAATTATATGATAGACCAAGTCTTTTACAATTGCATATTTTTTCACATACAAACGAAAGGCCATACATTTGTGATTACCCCAATTGTACTAAAAAATTTAGAAGACCATGTCATTTACGAGTACATAAATGGGTTCATTCAGATTATAAACCACATAAATGCAAATTTTGTCCCAAACAATTTGTTACAAATCAACAATTGAAGAGACATATAAGTTCACATGAGAGAAGCACACAACATATTGTAAATAATGAAATACAAAAGTTAGATATAAATCAGAATGAAAGTCAAGTAAATAATGCTACCCTGTTAGAAAATTCATATAGATATTATGAAAAAAACTTGAAATGTCCCTATGATTATTGTAAAATATCATTAAAAAATAAAGAAAATTTAATAGATCATATATTAGAAGATCATATCACCAGTGGGTTTACTGAATTTGAAAATATGTTGCCATTAAATAGTTTACAGGAAATTAATGAAGATTTTCAAAAAGATATAGATAATACAAATCAATGGGGAAATATATGTTGTCATGAAATGGATTGTCATAATTTAGATCCATTTGATAATGTTTTTGATCTAATCGAACATTATGATCAAATACATTCGTTTGTTCCACATAGTCTTGTTAAATATTCATATTATTATATATTTTCAGATAAATTTAAAATTAAATAATATACTTACCAATCATTTCATTTTTGTAAATATTATAAAAAACATTGAAATTTTTTATCTTTTAATTATATTTATATTAAATATACCTCATCATTTTTAATATAATTTATACTAGTAATTATTTATTTTTTTTATTTGTTAAAATAAACAAACATTAAGTTGTTGCCTACAATAACAATTTGTACTTAAAGATTCATCCGTTCCATCAATAACAATTTGTACTTAAAGATCATCCGTTCCACCAATCCACTAAGAAATCATCAGGCCCCAAGGAAAATTAAATAAAAACTTAATTAAGAATTTTTATTTAATTAATATGTAATTTATTATTTTAATTTAATAAGTTACTATATAATAACAGAGTTGTGGAAATAGTAAATACAAGAAAAAACTGAGTAATTCTTCCGAAATTTTAAAATTTTTTTTTCATTTTTTTGCCAACTTTCAATAAAATTACTATATAAGTACACAGTATATTTTTTCAGAATAGCCAAAGTTTTATTTTTCATTTAATTCATTAATCAACATTATCAGCTCTTATAAGAGTTGTTTACGTAAAAGATGTTTGTTATAGTTTACAAACACCTTTTACGTAATAATGTTGCATAAGGTTTAAATAAGCAATCTTATATAGTGCAAGAAGTGCTATGTGAGTTTGCAAAGTTCTTACATAGTGTTAGAATCAATGACAAGATCATATTATTACGCAATAATAACTAGGTGAAAATGCTATTTGAAGAAGATTTTAAAAGGGTTTCATGTAATGTGCCTAACCCATATAACTAATATAGTATCGTTTTCTGTCATGGTCACTTACGGTGAATTATTTGAAAAATAATTATTAGAATAATAAATATGAATGCAATCATAAGAAAAAATTCAATTCTGAGGTCAAATTTTAACGATTTCTTTATTTTGATCGACATATTGGGTTAATTTATCAGAACAAACAATAAATTAACCCAATATGTCGATCAAAATAAAGAATTCATTAAACTGGATAAGATTGTATATTTTTTTTATACCGGCAGCGATATTAAAAAAATTTGAGCGATTGTCGTGATGTTGTTACCATTAAAATTTTTGTTTCAATTCTCTACAAAATAATGAAAAAGACTCTTTGGTTTTTTATTTGAATTATATTTTATTATTCGAAAGAATACTTAAATGACTTACAAAAATTAATGGATGGTAATGTTCAACATTCCAAATTTTATACAGTTTTGGAAATAGTTGGTGCTACTGAAGTCATACACATATTTACCAGCGTTGTCTTCAATAACCACGTTTCCGAAGCTGTAAATAAAGGATTATCTATTTTTTACACATACCTGAATCACTCTAACCATCCCCCATTTTCTCTTAATTGATATACTCAATCCGTATTCAAAGGGAACAATATAAAGAGAAATATACTTCAAATATTCGCTTAGTGGTAATTTTACAAAAGCAAAAGAGAATTTATTTATCTCATATGAAAATGAATACATTTCTAGAGTGCAACTAAAAGAAGAATTAAACGAAATTTCAAGATCAGCATTGAGACATTATTGCAAAGAACAATTTTTAAATAAATATTTTGATAATGAGAAAGATTTTACTTTATGATTTCATAAATTTTCGTTACATTACTATGCCATTAATAAATTTCCTAGTTTATATAAATTAACATTATCGGTATTATTCTATAATTCTACATCGGTATAATTAGAAAGATCGTTCAGTGTTGCTAAAGAAACTGTGAACGATAAACATGTGCTCAGTGTTGAAATGGTTAATGTTTATGTTGGCTTAAAACTTAATTTTAAAGATTTTGATATTTACAAAAATATTCCAGATACCTTATATTATAAAAGTTATGAAAGTTATAAAAGGTATGAAAGTGATTAAAGTGATTAAAGTGATCAATGAGGGTATAAATGATACCCATTAGGTGGTTGAAATAGGCATGTTAGATATACCTATTTTTGATGTTTCTATGTGTATAGCGTTTATATAGCGTCCGTAAATAGTGATTTTAGGTCTTCCTACTGAAAATTGAAATTTCTCCAGCACCTAAAAAAATTTTAAGTATCGTGAAAAACAACAAACAAACAAACAAACAAACAAAAAAAATTTACCCAAGGGTTTTGGTTGAGTCGTACCAAATGACATTGAAACCCTCAATTGAATTTCAGGGTTTCTTATTTTCTATATATTTTCTATATATTTTCTATTTTGGTAATAAACGCAGTAAAAAATTCGCATGGCTGGTTTTTTTCATCAAAATGGAAAAAACAGCAATACTGGTCTTTTCAATTTACACAATATATAAACTAGTGCAAATTTTAAAATTGAAACTATCATATAACTTACCTACATACAAACAACAAGAACAATTGCACTCAATGCAATTGTAAATATCATCGCTTTGAGTGAACATAGTGACATAGTCGAATTGTTTACATCTAATTACATATCTGTTTTAAATTAAAACAAAAACTATTTTTTTTCCAGAGAAGAGAGAAGGAAGAAGGTCGAAGATGATCAAGATCGTGTTATTACTCATGTTGTAGTAAAGAAACAGAAAAGTGCACTAGAGCTGCTAAGATTATAAGTTCTAAAAGAGTAAATAGAAAAAATTATAATACGATTGTAGTTGAATATGCTGACAATTACTCTTTACCCCAATATTTCGAACAAGAAAATATCGCGTTTGTTTACCGGTGCAGAATGTACTTCCAATTTATAAATGATATTTTAAATATGAATAAACATGTTAAAACTAATACTCCGGAATATTTTAATGTAGCCAAAAGTCATGATACTTTTGGGTAAATTCTTCTTCATCCATAAAGTTCTTATGTACATGCCTTTCATTTTGGAAAAGTTTTAACTCAGAACAAATACAAGTATCAGTTTCTTCGTTTAATGAAGTGTCTCCAGATTTATAGGTTTGTGAAAATAAATAAATTAACTGATTCTTTTGTAATTTAAATTTGTATTCACCATCCACGGTATCACACTTCATTAAATGGAAAAACATATAATTCTATTATTTCGGAATTAAGATTTTTCAAAAATATAAGACAAGACATGTGCATAAGAATATTGTGAACGAAAAGAATTTATCGAAATATATCATGAATTTTGGTTACATTAATATTATCCTTCCACAATTTCCTACTTTATGTGAATTTGCTTAAATCATTCTTATTTACCAAAAGTACATCAGTTTCCATTGAACGTGCATTTAGTGTTGCGAGACATAGTTTAACTGATGAATATGCCCTTGATACTGATATCGCCGAAGTTTGGAGGGTTTTTTTTAAAATATATAGTTTTTTACGTAAAGGTAGCTTAATTATGGAAGCCGGAAAAAAGAAAACAATCTTAGTTACTTTTTGGCAACCATGTTATATAGTTAAATTCAAACTCATTTTCTTTATTGTAAAAGGTGTAATTAAATCTTTTTATTGGTAAACTCTATATCAAGAATATTACTATTATTAATAAATCGAGTGTTACTCACTGAGGACAATCGTAATATATAAATTAACCCAATGGCAAATGATGATGACACTAAAGTACCCATTAAACGGTATTGTTTTGAGATTCAATTCAACTTTACATAATATTAACACCAGGTGAAAATATGTGAAGACATTTCACCCATTTTGTAAAAAAACCCTTATAATCACCGTATAGTGTGGTATCAAACTTGAAGGCATCTTTAGAGTTAGTTAGTAAACGTGAATCTGTATCGTCATCAGCACCATTAGTAACAACAATATTCAATCTAATTGTTAAGCTAAAAATGTTAACATTCATATAAATGTCAACTTCATCAATTTTTTCTATCCTAAAATATAACAGAATGATTGTTTCGTACATTATGTTTGAGTCTGATAAATTTTTCAAAGAAACGTTCTACATTACCAACTTTTGCAAAGACACTTATAGTTTTGCAAAAAAAATATATATGATAAACTATGAGAAAAATCTGGAATTAACAAACTACGAATTTTGGAAACAAGATATTAAGGAAGTTTATATTCTTAAACATGCTAATTTGGTGATACTTAAATGCAAAGTAAAAAGTAAAAGTGTTACAAAAATAAAAAAAAAAGAGCCTAATCTAAATTTATTTTACTTATCTTAATTTATTATACAATTAATTATATATGATGACGATATGTTATGATGTAATTTAAGTTTCATTTAATGTTAATTTTAATTACCATTTGAATTCAATACCTGCATCAGCTAATTTATTAAATCTTTCATTATGTCTATCCTTAGAGTCTTTCTTTAATTGTTTAGCGGATTTAACAATAGTTGGTTCCATAAAGGCTCTCTTTCTATATTTATATAATTTAGAAATTTTAGCACCTTTATTTAATAAACGAACTTGTAAAAGATGACCCATTAATAAATAATTATTCATTGTTTCTTGTGCAATCTTAGCATCATCTTTATTAACAAATTCAATAAACCCATAATGTCTTGAATTACCAGTTTTCTTATTTCTAGCTAATCTAACTTCTCTTAAATCACCAAATTGTGCAAAATATTTACTTAATTCTCTTTCATGAAACCCATGTGGTAATCTACTAACATATATGATATTAGAATATTCAATTTTACCATTTTTTTGGGATTCTTGATCATCAGTGGTAACAGTTTTCTTCTTATTCTTTAACTTCTTAACCTTATGTTTAGTGGATGATTCATCTTTTTCATCATCATTATCAGATGAACCAGTTTCTTCATCTGACATACCTTCAATGTATTCTTCTTCATTTTCAGAAGATGAAACGTCAACACTTTCAATAATTTCTTTCTTTGAATCCTTAGAAGTAACTTTAGCCATCTTTACTTAATTACGAGAATAATAATCTGGGAATTTATAGAAATTATAATAAATCAATTAACTATTATTGAATTGAATATACTATTAAATTGCGATGAGCTCAAAAACTTTTTTTCAAAATTTGAAAAATTTTCTGGATCGTTTTGCACGGTACTATATTAATATAAGAATAATATGGTAAAGAACCACTATAAGAGCAGTATCACTATGCAATATCGTGTGTCTTATGCATTTATCTTTGACATATACAACAGAATGGTATTAATCATTACATCTTTATTTTTATTTCCGAATTATATAAATTAAATTAAATTAAATTAAATTAAATCAAATTAAATTGAATTATTCCAATTTACTCTTTGCTGCTGCAACTGCCGCATCGGCTAATTTTCTTGCCCTTATATCAGCGTCTGAACCAGCTTCAAATTTGTTCTTGAAATCCCAGTTCATTTCTTCACCATTGGTCAAGAACTTTGTATTACCATTCATCACAATGGACCATTCTCTTTCATAAAATGTCTCATTACCTTTATTATCAATACAATCAAATCTATCCACTGAACAAGAACCATTTCTAATTAAATCACCTTCTTTATTAATTGGTTGAATGGCATCTTTATGTTTTAATAAATTAGAACCTAAGGCAGCTTTAGTTGCAGCATGTGTCACCAACATGATTGTTTTCACTTCAGGAAATCTTGTCTCCACATGTTTAATGAAAATTGGCCAAAATTCATGACATCTATCAAAAATTTGCTTTTCAGTTTCACCCTTATCTGATGGTATATTGGTATCAACCCAATCCTTTTCAATTAAATTGGGGAAAAATTTAGCAATAATATCATTGCTCACTGGGATAGAAATCTCACCCCTATCTGGTTTAAACCATTCACCCAAGCCTCTATCAATGTATAATGGAATATTTAAATTCTTTTTGGTTGGTCTAATGGTTTGTAAACAACGATAGAATGGTGATGAAAATAAAATTTCTGGTTTATCAGTAATTTCATTTAACATATATTGACCTAATTCTTCTGCTTGTTCTAACCCATGTTCTGCAAGTGGGACATCGTTTTCAACACCAGTTGGTGGTGGTGGATATGGTCCATGTGGCAACCAATTCGATCTATAACCATGTCTAGCGATATATATTGTTTCAATTGTCATCGTACTGTTTTTTCCTCTTAAATATTTATTTTACCTTATTTTTAAATTAATGATATATTTTATAGCAATTATTGATACACTTTTTTTATTGTCTATAATAAATATGTATTGATGTTTCTATTAATATAGTTTATTTTATTTATAATTATATAATTAATGAATGTGTTTATCTATAAAATTATTTGAGTTAATTTTTCTAAAAAATATAAAATGTAAAAATCACTCGATAATAAATTTCTGCATTATTATTTACCTTAATTGACACTTAATTATGTATGGAAAATAAATTGATTATTCTTTATCTAATATTGTATTACAAAAATAAATTAAATTATTGCAGATTTGAATAACAATTCGAAGTGTTTTAAATTTTACTTAATTCGATTTTCTTTTTAGGAACCGGGGGTGGTACGGACTTTTTGGTTATCTTGTCAGAAATCGATCCAGTATTCACCACATTAGTCCTATTGATAGCTCTAGGTGGTGATGATGAATCAATAACCATCTCTAAGATTGATGCTGATGGGGATTCAGATTCTCCCCTATCAATAATTACACTACCTGTAGGTGTAATATCATCAGAAGGTTTAGTAATAGTTTGCAATCTAATTTGAGAATCATCTCTCTCGATAGTTGGAGCATCCACTAACCTAGATTTGGGTGGTGGCAATGGTGGCAATGGCCTTCTAACTGACTTTGAAGATCCATCATTTAGACTGGTAAGTGTTTCCATTTCAATTGATTTATTTGTACCCACACTTCTAACACTACTAGCAATACTTACCATAGATGAACGTGACACTGGAGGTGGTGGAGGAGTGGGTGTGGTAATGTCTAATTCCGGGGGATTATTTACTGATGTTGGACCTAACATATCTAAAGATTTTAGAGAATTGGATGATTTACTGTTATTTGATTTAATTGATTTTGTTGAAATGTTCTGTAATTCTACCTTTCTTGTTGGTATCTTTGGCGGAACTTTCTTAGTCTTGGTTTCGTTTTTATTAACATTAACCTTTTTATCAGGTATATTATCGTTAATTTTCCCAGAACGAACAATTGGTGGTACCGGCACTGGTCCCCTAATCGGAGTTGGTTTAATTTCAGCCATAGATGATTTGGAAGATAATTTCAAACTGGATTCAGTATCATTTAAAACAGGTAACAATCTACTACTACTATTAATACTCAAAGGGGAATCAAAATTTTCAAACCCAGTATTATCATTTGGATGTTCGGATTTATATTCATCTGATATTTTCTTAATCAAAGCAATTTTTTTGTTAGCATCAACAAACGATATCTTTGTTCTATAAGCGGCATAGACTGGTTTATGATCTGATAAACGTAATGGTGCATCCGAATAAGCCAATGGGTTTAAATTATCACCTTTGTAAATAATTCTATCTGTCCATGATGGAGTACGTTCTTTTTCAGATGTATCATATTGGTCAGTACCAAAATCATATTTATAAGTGGGATGGAATTGTAATGCTGGTTCGCAAAAATCAATAAACACTTCATTTGAATTTATTACTTGAGTTAATTGATCATATTTTAACAGTCTTTCAATATAACCTTCTGGTTGATTATAAAGTTCACGTCTAACTTCTGTGTTGTTCATAGATATTCTATAATTTAAATCACCTAACCAAATTACTGAATCATGTTGAGAAATTTTCCTACCACCAGAAAATACAATATTCTTGTTAATTGATAAATAATCACGATTACGATCATCAATATTATTGTTACCTGCGGATAAATGCGCATTCACAAAACAAAACGATGTGTCACCGTATTTGAATCTGATAGCCACTGCACCTTTATTACCTGTCATACCACCAAACCCGGTCTTTTTAGTGGAACCTTCTACAAGTTTAATATTACTAATATTTTCTTGTTTTATAAACAACAAGATAATCAATGAAGACATCTGTTCCACTCTTAATAAGATATATTTTTCATCATATTGATTTAAACAGTTGGTTACTAAATTTTCCCACAATGAACTTTTTGTATAATCAGCATTTAAAATTGAACCAGCTGTTAATTCAATAACTTCTTGTAAACCCAAGACCACTATATCTGGTTTAAAATTATCACCAATAGGGAACAACCATTGAGATAAATCTGCATTAGGATTTGACATACCACCAACATTAAATGTCCCGACAAATAAATCCATGTTACCGTAAGAGGTAAATTGTGATGAATATTTATTTAATTGTTCCACAGCGTACTCGTTGGCGGGATTATACAATCTAACCGGTTTTTGATGAGGCAATCTACCTAAAAGAGAATCAATGTTTTGTTGTTTACTTTTATCCATAAAATTGTTAATATACATTCTACTCACAGATTTGGTAGCATCAGAAATAACACCAGCTAATGACATCTTACCCTTTCTTGTATAAGATGATTTTAATGCATTTGTCCCAGCATAAATTTGCGATATTTGATCACCATGATCAGCCCACAGTACATTTTGCTTTTGCATAAAATCTTCATCATCACAATTACGTTTAAAGTCGTATAATCTAAAATCATCTAGAAATAATTTTAATATTCTACTAGAGATTAATTGTTGAATAAAATTTGTTCTATCAAGACAATCTAAACAATTTGTTCTGAAGATACCATTTTGTCTGGATAAGACTTTACCTTCTTTAACATCATATGAAAAATATCCATCATGTATTAAATCCTTTTCAATGGAAGGTAAAATCCTTTTAGCCGCCACAAATCCTTCTTGAGCAGTTTCTCTATGGAAATCAAATTCAGTTACAAAAATATCTTTATTTAATTTAATTGCGTTGGATGTACTAATTTGCCTTCTAAATCTTTTTGTCAGTTCAAATTCAGATGGCTTATCCGATAATAAATTAACAATATTAATGGGACCATATTTTTCTAATAATTTTGTAAAATGAATATCATAAGCTTGTTGTGTAGCCTCCAATGACCTTGTTATTTGAATCTTAGGATTAATCAATGAAGTATCTTGCTCCCAAAATACAGGTATGGAACCTCTTATTTGTGTAAATGAATAACAATATTCTTGTGAGTATAAGATAAATTCTGTCTCTACAAAATTTGCCACATTACCATCATCATCAATACCTCTGACGTTAAATCTTGTACCGGCTCTTCCCCAACTTTGTTTAGAGATAATAGTAACGGTTAATTTTAATCTATTAACATATGTGATAAAAGTCTCAGCAAACCCTCTAATGACGGTAGTTAAGAATCCTTCTAAATCCAATATTTCTCTTGCCTTAGAGTCTAATTGGTCTCTATAAGTAATAATCTCATCCATCATGAATGAATTCCACATATATTCCTTTTCAAAAATGTCATAACTTAACGAATAATTTTCGAATCCTCTATTTTGTAAAATTGAAGTTAAATCAAAATCTGAACTGTAATAGAAAGAGCCATTTGATAATAATTTCTTGATCACAAAACAAGGATGTACTTGTAAACTTTCCATCGTTTCATAATTATTTTCTGCAACGCGGTTATTATTATTATTATTATTATTGTTGTCTATATTGATCAATGGTCTACCTTGAGCATCCAATTCAATAAAATCCCATTTTGAATTTGTTAAACAAAAGAAATCTACTGCATAAATCTTATTAACATTTTCATTAGGTATTGGATTAGCCACTTTAGCACAACCAGTAATAACACCAATGAAAATATTATTATCCATTTCAATTAAACCAATAAATCCATAAATGTCATGCTTAGTCAATATTTTATAATTTTGGCCTCTTAATTCATTTCTACTAACTAAATCGATGGTACATGAATTATTCAATGCTGGTTTAAATATTAGGGCATAATTATTTGATACTAGGGCAATTTTCCTATTACCATTAATTTGTGAAACCAAAATTTGCATCATTTCCTAGTGTTAAAAGATTTAACAAAAAAAAAAAAGTATAATTAATAAGAATAATACTAAATTATATCAATGAGAAGTATAGTCTATGTCAATTGTTGTTATAATGTAGTACAATAAATCAAATTAATAAATTTTTTGAATGTGAGAAAAATTCAAAAAACGGCAAAAAAAGATCTGGAATTTAAAATTAATGTATAGCAAAATATTGTATTGTGTATGAATTATATATATTTATAAGTGTTTATGTAAAAGTAAAAATAATTAAACATAAGATAAATCAGTACTATTACTAATAAATAAATAGATTAAATAAATAAAAGATAATTAAATTTCAATTAATAAAGAAAAGGAATTAAAATTATTTAATTTCTGGAAGGGAAACATCACCAGATCTAATAATATTATTAATAGTAGAGAAAATAGCATTAACTGATGAATCACCAACATCCTCAGCCACACCAATACCCCATCTCATAGCCTTTTCATTATCAGATTCACGTTTATAACTTAAATTAATATAAGAAGCAGCTTGTGTAGAGGAACCAGAACCTAAAGAATGTTCAACATAATTAGAAACAGCGAATCTACAATTTAATAATTTAGAGAATGCATCGACTAAAGATGAAATTGGACCATTACCAGTACCTTCAATTTCCTTAACATGACCATTAATCTTAATTTTAGCGGTTAAGATTCTACGTTCAGTACCGAATTTTTTAACATCATAATCAATTAATTCAATAGCTTTATAAGATTCGTTATTATAATTATAATAATCCTTTAAGACATTTGTAATTTCATCAGCTTTTAATTCTCTACCTAATTTATCAGCATTATTTTGAACAGCAGTTGAGAATTCTACTTGCATTTGTCTTGGTAAATCTAAACCTAATGATCTTAAGATAACCCAAGCGGCACCACCTTTACCAGATTGTGAATTAACACGAATAACTGCTTCATAATCTCTACCGATATCCTTTGGATCTAATGGTAAATAAGGAATTCTCCATCTTGGATCATCAATACCTTGTTGTTTTTTCTTTTCTTGTAAAGCGAAACCTTTTTTAATTGCATCTTGATGAGAACCAGAGAAGGCACAAACGACTAAATCACCACCATATGGAGCTCTTTCTGGTACAGGAATCTTATTACAACGTTCCACAACTTCTTTAATTTCAGTCATATTTGAAAAATCTAATTTTGGTGCAACACCTTGTGTATACATATTTAATGCTACAGTAACTAAATCTACATTACCAGTTCTTTCACCATTACCAAAGACACAACCTTCTACACGATCAGCACCGGCAAGCATACCTAATTCAGTAGCAGCGACAGCACAACCTCTATCATTATGATTATGTGTTGAGATACAAACTTTTTCACGTTCAGAAATATTTTTAGAGAAATATTCAATTTGATCAGCATAAATATTTGGTGTAGCGACTTCAATTGTTGCTGGTAAATTAAATATAATTGGATTATCCACTGTTGGTTCCCAAGCTTCTTTAACGGCTTCACAAATTTTTAAAGCGAAATCAGTTGGTGTATCACTAAAACATTCAGGTGAAAATTCATAAGACCAACGAGTAGCAGATTGTGTTGGATCATCTTTAGTTAATTTTCTTACTAATTTTGTTGCGGCAACAGCTTTTTCAATTGCTTCTTCTTGTGACATATTGAAAACAATTTCTCTAAACATATCACTTGTTGCTAAATAAGTATGAATAGTGGCTCTTTTAGCACCTTTTAAAGATTCCACAGTTCTTTTAATTAAATGTTCACGAGATTGAACTAAAGCTTGAATGGAGACATCATCAGGAGCATTTTCCACGGCATAACGAGTAAAATCGAAATCAGTTTGTGATGCAGATGGGAATGCTACTTCAATTTCTTTAAACCCCATTTCAATTAATTTATGGAAATATTCCTTCTTTTGTGCGACAGACATTGGATCTGGTAATGATTGATTACCATCTCTTAAATCAGTTGTTAACCAACGTGGTGCCTTTTTAATTGTATTATTTGGCCAATCTCTTTGTGTTAATTTTAATGGTGGGAATGGTTTATATTTTTTGGATGGATCTTTTAGCATATTTTTGTATGCTGGTTTAAATGATTTGATTGATTTAGATGCATGTTCTGCAAAATAGATAAGTGTTTTACTAACCATTTTTGCTAAAAATAAAATAAAATGAAAAGTATTATTTATTAGTTTGGAATAAAATTTATTGAATTATTTATCTTTAAAATAAAATAAAATAAGAAATAAATAGAATTGAGTAAAAGTGTGTTTTTCACGAAAAAAAAAAGGAAATGTTAGTTAAATAAATATGTTTTTCTATCGAGTAAATGAAATGAATTTAAATAAAAAAGTTCAAGAAATAATAAATAAATAAATAACGAATAAATATAATAAAAAAAAAGCAGTGACTAATAAATGAATAAATAAATGAATGAAAAAAACAAATGACAAATAATTTCTTTTGTAATTGCTTTAATATTAAATGTTTTTTTTTGTATTAGGAAAAATATTTTTGAGTGGACTTTAAATTTTAGGAGACTCATCGCCGTTAACGCTGCGGAATCATTTTGATTTCTTTTTTTTTGGTTTTCGCGGGATTTTTCGGGATTTTTCGGGATTTCCGGCGGCACGTGAGTGGCACGTGGTTTGTGACACGTGGTTTTGGGGGCACGTGACCAGAATACACGTGACGTTTTATATTTGCGGGCACGTGGTGTTTTAAAAGCACGTGGTTTGCGTTGGCACGTGACTGTTTGCACGTGACGTTTCGAATTTTCCAGCCACGTGAAATTTTTTCTTTTTTCAATGGGAAAAAGTGAAAAATTTGAAAACTGTGGTGTTTTTTCAATTATAGTCATTGCTTGATTTAACCAACTGTAATCGGATTCGTATTTAGCGTTTAGTGACACATATATTGACGCGTATTTGTATTATATCGCATTATATCGTATCACTTACTTATTTAATAAGGGAATAACTCGTTTTCTTTTTTATATATACTTCCATATCCACATTCACATTTACATTTACACAATTTTTATTATTTACTGTTACAATGATTGAAGGTGATCACAACAACAACAACAACAAGAAACCACTAACTAATATCTTCGGTGATGAAGATATCGATGATGACAAAGACGATTTTAATAACATCAATAAACTTAATGACAACACTACATCAAACACTCATAATAATAATAATAATAACAGTTTAATTACTCCTGATATTTTATTAGAACAATTAGCTTATGTTGATAATTTTATGCCCACGGTAAATCAAGATTTTATGAATTTAGATTCTTGGATATTAAATGAATCTGAAAATAAGAAAAATTTAGATAAAAATAAAAATAATTCATTAAATTCAAATTTATCTTCAAATTCAATAAATGACAATAATAATAATAATAATACAATAATAATCAATTAAATCTTCTACCAAATAATCCATTCGGTTTAGATGAACAATTAGCTGTAGAATTAAGTGCTTTTGCTGATGATGCTTTTATATTTGCTGATGAGGAAAAACCGAAAAATAATAATAACAATAATAATAACAATAATAATGATAATTTGGATTCATTTATTGATCATTCAATACCAGATTCAAATAATATTAATTTTAATAATAATAAAATTGATAAATCAAATTCACATTTCTTAACTCAAAGGAAAAATACTTTCTTAACTTCACAATATGATAATTCAAAGGCTAGATATTCAACTGGTAATAATAAATTAAAATCAACAATGGAAAATTTAAATAATAACAATAACAACGATAACAATAACAATACTAGTCATAACACTAATAATATTCTTCATAGTGATAGTGAAAGTGATGATTCTCATAATCATGACAAATTTATTACCTTGAATAATAATAATAACAATAATAAAAATAATAATAATAATAACAGCACCGTCAGTGGACAACCAATAATAGCTAATATGTTAAATTCAACAGAAAGATCTCTTTATAATGATAATAATACTTCTACTATTTCTACACCAAATTCATCTGCTAATATAAGAGAATCAAATATTAAAATGCCAGATTATTCCAATATACCAACAATTACTTTAGTTAATTTATTACCAAGAATTAATATACCAGAAAATGTTAAATTAACTTTAATTAAATCTGGATTTAGACAAGAACAAATTGATGCATTAAGTGCAATTATTGCTTATAATGAAAGTGAAAAAAATAAAAATAATCAAAATAATAATAATTATTCAAATTTATTAAATAATGATATCTTTATTAATAAATTAAATAAATTAGATGATATTAATCCATTAAAATCAACTACTAAATTATTATTTTCAATTTTACAAAAGGAAATTAATAAAAATAAATTACAAAAACAAAATGATATTATTAAGACTACCACCACTACTTCCACTTCCAACAACAATAATATTAATAACACTAATATAAATGAAAATACTATACATACTCCAAATAATCCAATGGTTAATAATTCTGATTATATTAATTCATTAATTGAATCAAGTAATAGACAAGTTAATAATTTGAAAAATAAATTAGATGAAGAATCAAAATTAATAGATCAACCTATTATTAATAATTCAAATACAAATACAAATATTAATAATATATTAAATTCCACTTTGGATAATAACATTAATAATAGTAATAATAATAATCTTCATGATAATGAATTACCATCTAAAAAGAGATCAATTGTTAAAATTGAAAACGAAGTTATGTCAAGAAGTAACTCCACCTCCACTTCAAACAATAATAAACATAGGAAAATAAATAGTAAAGAATTAGAGACATCTGTACAAGAATTAAAAGAATTAGCGGAAACATTAAAAAATAAAATAGTAACTTTAGAATTAGAGAATAAAGTATTAAAAGATTTAGTTCATAATTCTGGTGAATTGAAAGGTTTAGAGACAGCAGAAAATATAAAGCAAGATCTACTAAAGAAATTAAACGGTAATAAATAATATTAAATTTGTTAATTTTTTGAAGAAAAAAAAATAAATTTTTTAAATAGATAATATAGATAGATATAAATTTTTCTAAAGAAATAGTTGTAATTATAATAATATCATAAAAACCAATTTACTAAGATTGTTACTAAAACATTGCTTACTTGAATACATTTGTTGTATTAAATATAAATAAACGTCGTTTTTTTTAACAATACACAATTTTTTTTTTTTTCTAAAAAATAGTTTTTCTTATTTCAAACGCGTAATTTTTCACGCGTTTATTATTTCCCATTGAAAAAAATTAATTTTTGATAGATTTCAATATTCTATTTAATTAAAGAACTCAAACAAACTTATTGGGAAAAAACAACCGTTAACACCAATTCATATATAAAATGAGCGGTAACGATAGATTAGCTAAATTAAAAAAATTACAAGCCGCTAAAAAGAATAAAGATAATAATGATTATCTAGATGCAAGTGATGAGGATTTTGAAGATGCTAAAATTTATGATGAAATTGATGAAAAGGAATATACAAGAAGAAGACGTCAAGAAATGTTACAAGATGACTTTGTCGTGGATGATGATGGGTTAGGTTATGTGGATCGTGGTATTGAATACGATCAACAAGATGATTATTCAGATTTAAGTGATAACGATTCAAATTTAAATAAGAATAATAAAAAGAAAAATAAAGAAAAGAAAAGATCTGGCTCTAATCAAATTAGTAATTTATTACGTGTACAAAATAATAAATCTGTATTAAAAAATAAACAAAATAATGAAGTTAAGAAAACAATCGCTATGGATGAATTCGATGATATTTTTGATGAATTTGAATCTAATAATGCCAAAAAACAACCAATTAAACCTAAAATTAATAATTTTTCATCTTCACCAAATTCATTAAAGAGAAATGTAGATCCAAATTCAAGTTTAACTGAAATAGTGAAGAAACAAAAAATTGAAATTAATTCATCACCATTAAAGAATCAAACTTATAAATCCAACGCCTTTGTTAACGATTTTGATGATTTAATTAATGATGTGGGTAATTCACCAACTATGAGGAAAATTAAAAACGTTAAAAGTTTAGAAAATAATAATGATCTTATTGAAAGCAAACCTATTGAAGAAGAAAAAACTGTAGAACCAGTAAAAATGGAAGAAAATGATAGTGATAGTGATGACGAGATGATATATAGAAGAAGACCAATTAGAAGTGCCAATACATCAAGACAAATAACATTCAGTTCTAAGAGTAATGCTGCATCTTCACCATTCGTGACTGCTCCTGGTACACCAATTGGTGTAAGTAGTGTTAAAAAGACTGGCACTTTAACAAAACCAATTCATTATTCCACTAGTGAACCTTTAGTTTTCTCTAATAAATATAATAAATCACAAATTGTGGATCCAGAGACTGGTTCATTTCAATTATATTGGTTAGATTTTGCTGAAGTTAATAACACTTTGCTATTATTCGGTAAAGCTAAGGCACAAGATGGTACTTTCGTTTCAGCTATGGTACAAGTTAATGGTCTTTGTAGAGAATTATATTTTTTACCAAAAGATGGTAGAACTGCCACTGATGTTCACGAAGAAGTTATTCCATTCTTAATGGATGGATATGGTTTGGAAAATATTCGTGCTAAACCAGAAGTTATGAAATATGCTTTCGAAATTCCAAATATTCCTCATGAAACTGAATATTTAAAAGTCTTATTACCTTATGATACACCAAAGAATTCATACAATACAATTCCATCTGATTTAGATGGTGATTCATTTTCTCGTGTTTTTGGTGGTAGTACTAAAATTTTTGAAAGTTTTGCTATACAAAATAAAATTATGGGTCCATGTTGGTTAGAGATCAAAAATGGTGATTTTAATGCTTTACAAAATGCATCACATTGTTCTATCGAAGTTGCAACAGGTTCACCAAGAGATATTTCACCATTAACTATTAAAGAAATACCACCGTTAAATTGTATTTCTATATCTTTACAAACTTTAATGAACCCAAAGGAAAACAAACAAGAAATCGTATCCATTACATTATCTAAATATAATAACATTCAATTAGATGTTCCAATTCCAGAAGATTTAAAACCTGATGAAGTTACTACTTTAGTGAGACCACCACATGGTACTTCATTCCCAGTGGGGTTAACATCATTAGCTAAGAAGAAATTAACAGGTACTTTACGTACTTTTAATAATGAAAAAGCACTTTTAGCATGTTTTGGTGCTATGATGAAAGTTTCTGACCCAGATGTTTTAATTGGTCACAGATTAGAAACAATTGCTTTAGATGTGATAATTCATAGAATGTTTGATTTAAAGACCCCGACTTTTAGTACAATTGGTCGTCGTGCTAGAAAAGTATGGCCAGATAAATTTAACAGAAGTCATTCTGGTATGAATCAATTTTTCATAAAGGAATTAGTAGCTGGTAGATTAGTTTGTGATATTGCAAATGAAATGGGTCAATCATTAACACCAAAATGCCAGAATTGGGAACTTTCAGAAATGTATTTTGTTGCTTGTGGTAAAGAGCATAGATCATTAGAAATTAACTATGCTAATCAAAATTTTGCTGATGATGAAAATAATTTTAATATGGCATTACAAGAAAATGTCAAATCTTCAATGATTGCCGCTGAAATTTCCTTTAGAATCCAATTATTATCATTAACTAAACAATTGACTATTTTAGCAGGTAATGCATGGTCACAAACTTTAGGTGGTACTAGATCTGGTAGAAATGAATATATTTTACTACATGAATTTGCTAAAAATGGTTACATTGTCCCAGATAAGGAAACTCAAAGATCCAAAGCACAAAAACAACAACAACACTACAATGAAAATGAATCATCTAACCCTACAACATCCTCCAAGAAAGCTAAATATCAAGGTGGTTTAGTTTTTGATCCAGAAAAGGGTTTACATAAGAATTATGTTTTAGTTATGGATTTCAATTCTTTATATCCATCTATTATTCAAGAATTTAATATTTGTTTTACAACTGTTGACAGAAATTTAAATGATATTGATGAATTACCAAACGTTCCATCAGGTGAACTTGCACAAGGTGTTCTTCCCAAATTATTAGCAACATTAGTTGAACGTCGTCGTGAAGTGAAAAAAATTATGAAAACTGAAAAGGATCCACATAAATATGTTCAGTGTGATCTTAGACAACAAGCTTTAAAATTAACTGCAAATTCTATGTATGGTTGTTTAGGTTATGTTAACAGTAGATTTTATGCTAAACCATTAGCTATGTTGGTTACTACAAAGGGTAGAGAAATTTTAATGAATACTAGACAGTTAGCTGAGAGTATGGGTTTAGTAGTTGTTTATGGTGATACTGATTCTGTTATGATTGATACGGGTTGTGATAGTTATGCTGAAGCTATTAAAATTGGTGAAAATTTCAAGAAATTAGTCAATGAACGTTATAAATTATTAGAAATCGATATTGATAATGTTTTCAAGAAACTTTTATTACACGCCAAAAAGAAGTATGCTGCATTAAATGTTACTATTAATAAAGATGGTAGTGAAAAAACTGTTTTAGAAGTCAAAGGTCTAGATATGAAACGTCGTGAATTCTCGCCATTATCCAAAGAAATATCTACACATGTATTAAATACAATCCTTTCTGATAAGGATCCAGAGACTGCATTACTTGAAATTTATGATTATTTAGAAGACATTAGAAATAAAGTTGAGAAGAATGAAATTAGATTAGATAAATTTAAAATCAATACTAAATTATCTAAGGATCCTAAATCATATCCTGGTGGTAAGACGATGCCAGCTGTTCAAGTTGCCCTAAGAATGAGAGCAGAAGGTAAAATGGTTAAAGCTGGTAATGTTATTACATTTATTATCACAAAGGATAAAGATAAGAAAGAACATGAATCATCATCACATCCAGCAGAAAGAGCACATGCATTAACAGAAGTTTTAAGAAATAGAGATGAATTTCAACCAGATCCGGAATATTATTTAGAAAAGCAAATTTTTGCCCCAATTGATAGATTATTAGAAAGAATTGAAGGGTTTGATGTTGTTCGTTTAAGTAGTGCTCTGGGTCTTGATAGTAAGAAATATTTAAGAAGAAATTATGATGATAATAATGGTAATAATGCTGGTTTACAACCATTAGAGAGTACTATTACTGATTTAGAAAGATTTAAGGATACTTCCAATTTTGAAATAAAATGTCCAAAATGTTATTCTCAGTTCCCCTTTGGTGGTATTGTAACATCAAATTATTATAGATTATGTTTTGATGGGTTACAATGTAAGACATGTGAACATGTTTTTAGTACAATTCAATTGACCAGTCAATTAGAAGCCACTATAAGGTCGCATATTTCATTATATTATGCTGGTTGGTTAGTTTGTGATGATAATACATGTGATAATGTCACTAGACAAATCTCTGTATTTGGTAAACGTTGTTTAAACGATGGTTGTACCGGTGTTATGAGATATAGATATTCAGATAAACAATTATATCATCAACTATTGTATTTTGAATCATTATTTAACGTTGAAAAAAATAAGAATAAAGAATTGAAACCAATTTATTATGAAGGTGATATTGATTACCCACGAGAAGAGATTGCTCAATCTACTTTGAATGTGTTAGTAGAACAAAACAGAGAATTGTTTAACGTTAATGGTGGGATTGTACAAAAATACTTGAATAATTCATCACGTCGTTTTGTTGACATGACATCCATTTTTGATTTTATGAGTAACTAAGAAATAAAGTTTAGGACCTTATGTAATTATAAAATACTAGAATATAGTCTTTATAAAATAAAAGTATATTAATTTTAAAAAATATTCCTCAGGCGTTTATACTGTCATTGCTTTTGGCATCTACAATTTCCCTAAGCGTCAATATGAGACACATGCGGAAATCCGGGAAAAACTCCAGCTTACCGAAAAGGGAAATAGCCGATAAGGAGGCTAATCTTATGGTAGTTGCAATTGAAGATGCAGAATTTATAGGTATTTGCTGTTGTTACACATGCCAGCAGGAGTAATATAATACCAAGTTAGATGCATTCATAGAGTCTTATTTAAACTTGAAGTAAATTGTTTTAAGATAAAGACGTTTCTTTCTCTCGAGTTAAAAAAAAGAATTATGATTCAAGGATCATCTCATTCCCTTAAAACCTTGTACAGGTTGAACCGAAGTCATTTTTAAAAGAAAATCACATACACTCCTTATCAACTTTTATCTGTCTTACTTCCATGCAGTCAAAGCTCTCCCACAAGCAGCTTGCACAAACAAGACAGTTAAAATCGATCCATTATTGAGAAATCTATTTTGGACTAAAATTCCGGAAAAATAAAATTTAAATAAATAAAAATAAAAAAAACTCCCAAATAAACAATTTAAAACCCATAAACAATTAAGATTTTTCACATAAAAGAAGATTTATTGCACTCAATATTATATTTGAATAAACATAAAAAGATAACTACAAACAAAAAATAATTTACTTTAATACCAAATTTAATTTTTAAATACAAATGTCAAGCGATGGTTCATATAAAATAAATAGCGGATCATACGATAAGAGACACTCTAATGCCATGGCATCAATTTTTGATCCCAGAACACCATCATTACGAGGAAATAGTATGAATGTCCCCACTGATAGAAGAAAATCTATTGGTATATTATCAAGATCTATGGCAAGTAGAAGATCATCAATGTTAAGATCACCTCAATTATATGGTTCTATGGATAAAAAATTTGATCATCAATTAATTAATTTAAATTCACCAAATTTTTTAACACAGGATGCAAATGATCGTGAAGAGATATTAAATAGTGTACGTGAAAATTATTTGAATGAAAATTATAGTAATAATAATATCAATAATAATATTAAACCAAATAATAGATCACATTCGATTTCTAGATCACATTCAAATCATAAAAGAAATTCTTCATTAAATATACAACAATCTAATGATAGTTTCTTGGAGATGGAATTACAAAGACCAGCAGGTGATATCACTAGGGAAATTTATAAGATTACATCAAACTCAAATAATAATAATGGTAATGGTAGAAATAGAAGGAAGACACAAGATATGGATGATGTCATTTTAACGGCAGAAAGAGGTAGAAGGAAATCTACTGCAAGTGGGTTAAATGTACCTGGTGGTTTTAGAAGAGAATTTATTGTTAATAAATTAAGGAAAGAACATGATTCTGAAAGGTTACATGATTCAAATTCTTTACATTCATCCAATAAATTTAGTAAAGATGGCGGTACTGATTCTAATAGATCATCGATCTCTGATATTAATGGTGTACATAATATTGTCCCATTGTTAAATGTTAATCATAATAGTATAAATCATAATAATGTAGATTCGCTAGATGATATTGATGAATTAGAAGGTGTACCATTTTTAACAAGAAATTTTTTAGAATTCTTATATCTTTATGGTCATTTTGCTGGTGAATCATTTGAAGATGATTTTTATCCAGATGATGATCATGAACAAATGCCATTAACATCTGCAGAGAGAGGTCATTTATTACCAATTAGTAGTAAATCGATGAGAAATCAAGTTTCTGCAGTGAAAGGTACAACATCTACAAGGAAGGCATTTTTATTATTATTAAAATCATTTGTTGGAACTGGTGTTCTTTTCTTACCTAAGGCATTTGCGAATGGTGGGTTAATGTTATCTATTGTATTATTAACATTTTTTGGATTATATTCATTTTGGTGTTATTATATTTTAATTGAATCTAAAGTTTATACTGGTGTTTCATCATTTGGTGATATTGGATTCAAATTATATGGATCCTGGTTAAAGACAATTATATTATTAGCATTAGGTGCAACACAATTTGGATTTTCTGGTGCATATATGATTTTTACCGCTAAAAATTTAGATGCATTCTTAAGAAATATATTTAAATTACCAACTTCAAATCTTGGTATAATTATGATTTTCCAATTATTTGTCTTTATACCATTATCATTTATTAGAAATATCTCTAAATTATCTGTTCCATCATTATGTGCCAATTTTTGTATTATGATTGGGTTGGCAATTGTTATATTTTTTTTTTTAAGACATCTAATATTTGATTTAAATTTTAAACCAGCTGATGGTATAATATACGGTATCAATTATGATCGTTGGACATTATTTATTGGTACCGCAATTTTTGCATTTGAAGGTATTGGATTATTAATACCTGTACAAGAATCCATGAAACATCCTAAGGAATTTCCCAAAGTATTAAGTTTAGTAATTATCACAGTGACAATTTTATTTATATGTTTTGCTACATTAGGTTACATTGTATTTGGATCCGATGTACATACAGTAATATTATTAAATTTACCACAGGATAGTATATTTGTTAATGTAATTCAATTATTATATTCATTAGCAATCATGTTATCTACACCATTACAATTATTCCCAGCAATTAAGATAATTGAGGATAAATTATTTCCCAAATTTACCAAGATTTATGTTAAAAACGATACTAATTTAAATATTAAGACAGATGATACTATTAATGGTGTCAATAACAATGTTAATAATAAAGTCCCTAATAATAATAACAATATTGATATTGGTACATTACAACCATTACATACACAATATGTTTTAAATTCTGGTAAAATTGATTGGAGAGTGAAATGGTTAAAAAATTTAGTACGTTCAATTATTGTTTCAATTATTGTATTATATGCATATTTTGGTATTGATTATTTAGATAAAGTTGTTGCAGTTATTGGATCATTTTGTTGTTTACCATTAGTCTATGTGGTCCCACCATTATTACATTTAAAGACATTGGAAAGTATTGAACTTGATTCTGCGTCTAGTGGTAAAAAAACACAACTTTTAAAATATTTTGATTATATTTTGATAGTTTTTGGTATTATAAGTATGTTATATACATCATATCAAAGTGTAATTAGTTAATCATTGATAATAAGTAATAAATAAAACAATAAATAAAACAATAAATAAAACAATAAAGAAGTAAGTAATAAATGTGAATGTATATTTGAGATCTATGTATTTTATATTAAATATATATTAATTGAATATATATTAATTAAATGTTACAATGCCGTTAATAACCAATCCGGTGCATCATCTTTATTAATTTCTACTAATTTTTTATCGAAAGCTTCAATTAATAATTCTACCAATATTCTACCACCTCTACTACCAGTAAATCTTCTATATTCTTCTGATACACTAGCTAAATTCCAACCCATTAATTTTCTTAAACACCCAACTACGGTACCCGTTCTATGTCTCCCCATCCCACAACAAATCAATAATGGATAATGTTCCTTTGAAACGATAATATTTAATGCATTAATAATGGAATGTTCAGTAAGACCATCCCATGGATTATCATCTTCGCCCCCATCTGGATTAATTGCAGCAAATTGTAAATTAATATTATATTTATCCATAAATTCTAATAAATTATCTTGTGGTTCTTCATTAGATAACCAAATAATTGTCTTTAAATTTAAATTTAACAAGAAGGGGAAATTTATTGGTGATGGTTGACCAGATCTATATAAATATCTTTCAACAGGGCAAAAATTTAATGGTGGTACAATTTTCCTTGTTGGTGGTTGTGAAATTAAAATTTTCTTGATACCGTATTCAATTTCTTCATTTATTATTTCGTTGTTGTCATCTTCTTCGTAATTTTGTTCCAGTGCAAGCGCATGGTCCTCTAGGGATATTTCTCTTATCGAATCGTTTATATTGTCCATTTGTGATTGTGGTTATTGTAATTATTATATGGTTTTATCACTTTTATGCATAGTAAAATTTGATAGTTTTTGTAAATTACTTGAATTAAATAAAAATTAAAAATTGAAAAAAAAATTGAAAATTGAAAACAATTAACAACAATTGTTCTTTGTAAAAAGTAAATTGAATAAGGAAAAGGGTATATTATTATTACCATTGCGATATATAATATTGGATATTGAAAGGATTTGGATATAAAAATGGCTGTCGTTAAGAAAGATACAAAAGTAACTAGTACCAATACAGGTATCACTACAATTTTCAAAGATTTACAGGACACATATCAAATTGCACAAGAAGAATATTTAAAGCAAATTCACAATGATTCACGTTTAAGATTAATTGATATCTTTTGTTTGTTTCTTGTCATATTTGGTATAATTCAATTTTTATTTATTTGTTTAATTAGAGATAATTTCCCCTTCAATGCATTTTTATCTGGATTTATAATATGTGTAGGTCAATTTGTTTTATTAATTTCATTGAGATTACAATTAATTTCACCACATGAGACAATTAGTAAGAGTAAAGCTATGGGTGAATTTATTATGGCTAGTTTAATCTTACATTTTATTTGTTTACATTTTATCAATTAGAAGTATTTTGAAATGTTTAAATTATAATTATATATTAAATTGAATTAGATTAGATTATTAGTCTAACAAATATATTATATTATATATTACAATGTAGTAAATGTTATACATGAATAATTAATGATGATTTTTCCTTTTATTTTTACAATCATTACAATACCATTTACCCTTAGGTAAATTAGATAAACCAATACAAGGTAAATGGAACCATTCTAATTCACAATCATTACCATCACAACCCACCATTTCACCATATGCAATTTGATTACAATAACAATACACTAATTCACCAAATTCATTTATTCTTTCACCATTTGCGTTTCTTGTTATATTGTTATTATTTAATTGTGGAATATTATTAGTGTTTGTTGCCATGCTGCTGTTATTGGTTTTAGTTTTGGTTGTTGTTGTTGTCGTATTTGTTATATTGTTATTAACATTTTTACTATTATCAACAGCGTCATGAACAGTAGCATTTTTATTATTATTGTTGTTGTTATTGTTATTGCTATTATTATTATTATTATTATTAGCATTGTTTATGCTAGCAGTAGTGGAAGTATTAGAATTCTTATTTGTATTGGTGTTGTTGTTACTATTATTAGCAGTAGCTGAAGAGTTTTTCTTTTTAGCAATCATTGCCTCTCTACGAGATTCACTCTTTAAAGCCTGTTGCGATTTATTTAAATTATTTGATGCTGATTGATTAGAAATTTTATCCATTAATTCATAATGTAAGTGCATTGCAGGATGATTATTGTTCCCCAATCTTAATTTATTATTTATTTCATCATTTCTTATGGCAATCTCATATGATAATTGTAATCTCTTATTTAAATTTTCCATATTTTCTAACATAATTGATGAAACATGCATTTTTTCCTCTAATGATGGCATTAAATCCTCCAATAAATGATTCATATGTATGATATCATTGATATTAGACTTTTTATCTTTGAATCTATCCTTATTGAAGGGATCAATTTGTAAAAAATTATCAATTTTATTTAAGAGTAATGGTAAATTATTATTACATTTTGCATCAATTTCATATAATAATGTTAGATATTTAGATGCCTCCAAAGGTATTTCCTCTAATGTATCTGTAAGATCATTTAAACCTGGATATAAATTTGCTGGTACGGTCATTTTTGTGGGGAGTGGATTATTGACTTTCTTAATAAATTATGGTTAAATTAAAATTGAAATTTTGTTTTTAATAAATTTTCTAAATTCATTTTTTAGTCATTTCCATTTGGAAATAACAGACAGAAAGAAAGAAAGAAACACAAATGTGTGTATAAGACTGTGCTTACATGGTGTTGATAAGTTGGTTGTATATTTTGACGAAGAATACGATTTTAAATGATGCATTTTATTATTAAATAGAATATTAGTAACTATATAAATATGTTCCATAGCATCCAATAAGTTGATTTTAATATAAGGGCTAATCTTATGAGGACCCTTTGGATTGCTAGGATGATTGAAGTGGATAAATTGATGCAATGATGAAGATGTAGCTATGATGAATTCTTTTTTTTGTTATTTGAATTTGACACAGTTAGTGATATGGGCCTATGAGATTTTGATTAATGGACATTGTGTTTAGAAACCTTCTAGAATGAGCAATATGCAATTGAATTGAAACATAAACATTGAATTGAACAAGCAACAGCTAAGATTTGGTTGGTCCACTATTCAAGTCATCTGAATCAGACAAACTATAATCAATTCAATTATCTCAAATGATAAGACTCTCCAACCTTATGATTGATATGAAAAAAAAAATAATGAAGGGGTATTCCTTATTGAATCAGTTTAGTAATTCAATAAGGAATATCCCTCTACTATATCTCTTTCAATCAATACATTTAGGTGGGAAAATTTATCATTCAAAATAATTGAAACAATTAAATAATCTCTCTGATAGATACTTGAATTGCAAATTAACCTAATGAATTTATCTTACCTCAGAAAATAAGTTATTTTTACTCTTTTTCTCAAATGTATGAAACTCAATTCAACCATTGACAATATTTAATCGGGCACTTATTTAATAAATTATTAAATATTGTCAATGGTATGGGAAATACTTATTTTCTGTCAGTGTTTATGTTTCCTAAATATCTTTTTACCCATCTTTTCTTTCCAAAATTTTTTAAATTTATCTCTTTTCCTTTCTTTAACTACTATGTCAACGGTGTTTTTAGTTGGAGAAATTTTTGGATTAATTTTATTAATATCTTCCATTAAAGAGATTTTATTATCTCTTTTCGTTTTATTAATAGCATCAACACAAATTTTAACATTTAAATTTTCCCCCAATTTATCATTTATTTTAATTTTTGTGTCATCAAAATTTGTGTCATCAAAATTTGTTTTATCCTTTATATTATTTTTTTTATAATACCTTATGTTATTAGTATTGTCCCTTTTTGGATTAATGGCATCATGATCAAAATGTGTAATCCTTTGACTTTTATTAGCTACCAATTTAGGTAACAAGGGATTATTTTTAATTTCATTTGTTATAATATTTAAATTATCCTTAACAATTTTTTTATTTTCATTAGGACGATTTTCACTAGGATGATTTTCAATAGGACAATTTTCATTATTTAAATATTTATCATTATATTCCCAATAATGTGGACTATATTTATTATATTTATCAGGAGTATTATCAGTTGGGGGAACATAATTTTTTGTATTCTTTTTTAATTCCTTTTCCTTTTCCCACATTACATTTAATTCATCAAGGAAAGTATGTTTTTTAGGAACATATTTTTCTTTTGGTAATGCAATAGATGATTCTTCTATAGTCTTTGGTGTTTCTTTTGAGATAGTTTTAGGAATGGTTTTATTAATGATTGGTTTAATTTTTTTGATAATGTTATTAGTAAATTTAACCTTTGATAATTTTTTATTTTTAACATCGAATAAATTACCAAAGAATTGTGTTGTACTTTGATTAACATTTTCAAAAAATTGAATAATGGCCTTGTTTGAGTTTTCAAAAAATGCATTAGCACTTGAGGTTGGTGTTGAAGTTGAGGTTGAAATTGGGGTTGAAATTGGGATTGAGGTTGGTGTTGTGGTAATGTTAGGTTGAGATTTGATGGTAGCTTCATTGGATTTTTTAAATTTTGAAGCGTTAAATTGTTTAAAATTAAAATTAAAGTTTAAAAATGTAGACATCTCTTAGATTAAAATTGATTAAATAGAATTTTTTTTTTTTTTTAAAATAAATAGATAAATTGATAGATACGTTATATAATGTAATAAAATATTATTTGACTATATGTAAATTAGTTAATATTGTATTACTTGTTCTTCTTGTAAAAAAAGAATAAAATTTAAAATTAAATTAAAAGTGGTAAAGAAATAAACAAAAGTGAAAGTAGTTTAATTTCCCTTTTATAATAAATTAAAAAACATACACAAAAATGCAAGAGTTACAAAAATGAATTAAGAGAATATTGTACACAAAATTAAGAATTAGAATTGAAAGAGTTTAATTATTGTGAATAAATTATTAAAAGTTTAATAATGGAAGTGAAAATAATAGAGGAGAGAAGAGATCATTTTATTAGAATTTTAATGGGCGGCAAATATTTTGAAGACTATAAATGGTATAAATTCATTGACTTTTAAAATAATTATGCCAATTATGCATAACAAGACTTAAAACCTTTTATAAATGATGACAATGATCCGGTTGACGTTATTGATTGTAAATACCAATAGATAATTATATTATTGATTTTAGGAAAACTCAATATTGAAAAGATAAGATGAGAGTTTAATATTGTTTCCAGTTCAAATTCATGCAATTATTTTTAGATTTTAGTGGTATTTGTCACATATAATTGCATTTGTTTAATATTCATTACTGACTGATAATTTCACAAGTTGAATGTCACCATAAGTTTGTTGAACAAAAAGAAATATACACAAAAATAATAAATATAGTTATGTTTGTGTTAACAATGAACAAATATTCTAGGTAATAGTTACAATATATAAATGGTGACTGAAAGGGTTGGGTTGGATTTATAAAGATGTTTAAGTGCAGTGATTCAATATCAAAACATTAAAATAATTTATAATAATTTATATTCCCCTAATTGTAAATTGTGACGTTTCGGAAGATGTTGGGAATCGGGTCGCGGCAGCCGACATTTCCCGATCGCTTCCCGTCTCTTCCCGCACACCGCTCATTGCTTTTTTGGAAAAGTTTTCTTTTTTTTTCTGCGGATCTTCACACGGACGGGCTGCTTCTACGGGGACTTCTGTGCGCCCTCGAGCAGCGGTTTCCCAAAGCGGACAGGCGATCGTCGGACCATTGACGGAACAAAACGGTATTCAGGACGGAAAGTTCCGATGGTTTGTATTTTTTTTTTCATTCAAGTCATTAAGTTATTTTATAATTAATCTTATATAAATATTATACTTTATTGTTTTATTATTTTATTATTTTATTAGTTTATTTCAAATTGTTCATATTCAAATTCTGTAATATATCAACTTATTATCATTTGATATAGAAAAAGGAAAATGAAAAGTGTCTATTCTGATATCAAGATGGATACAAATAGTAGTACAAGTACAGAATCGTTCCAATTACAAACAAGAAACGTTAATGAAGGTAATTCCAAACAATTATACGATTCATCCACTGATGAAAATATTTCATCTTCTGATTCAATAAAGAAACATTATCAAAATAATAACAATAACAACAAAGATAAAGATGGTGAAATAAATAATGATATTTTACATCATACAATCTCTAGAGTAATGACTACAGAAGTAGATTCAATGGATGATGAAGATACACAATCAATTGATGCATCAATAAATAAAAAATCATCTGATATTGAATCACCACAAGAGGTAACCACTGCACCATATACTCTATTAACTTATGGTGAAAAATGGGGTATGGTAGCTTTAATGACAATGTGTGGGTTCTGGTCATCATTAGGTTCACCAATTTATTATCCTGCATTAAGACAATTAGAGAAAGAATTTCATATGGATGAAAATATGATTAATGTTACTGTGGTGGTATATTTATTATTTCAAGGTATGGCACCCACAATTTCTGGTGGGTTAGCTGATGTTTATGGTAGAAGACCAATTATTTTAGGTGGTATGCTTGTTTATGTGGTTGCATCAATTGGTCTTGCTAGAGCTCCATCTTATGGTGTTATTGTATTTTTACGTTGTATTCAATCAATTGGTATTTCACCAACTATTGCTATTAGTTCTGGTGTAGTAGGTGATTATACTTTAAAACATGAAAGAGGTACATTTGTGGGTGCTACTTCTGGGTTTGTATTAATTGGTCAAGGTATCGGTCCATTAATTGGTGCATTAGTTGCCGCTAGATGGGATTGGAGAGCAATTTTTTGGTTTTTAGTTATTGGTTGTGGTACATCATTTGCCATTGCATTTTGTTTATTACCAGAGACAAAGAGAACACTTGTTGGTAATTTATCATTACCACCAAAGAGATTAATTAATAAAAATCCATTTCAAACAACACCATTTTGGAAAAAACATTTCCATTATGATAATCCAGATTATGAAACATTAGATCCAAATATACCAAAATTAGATTTAATTTCAGCATTTAAAATTATTTCACAACCAGAAATTATATTAGCATTATTCCCCGGTGGTATGCAATTTGCAATGTGGACACTTATGTTATCAGCAGTGGCAAATAATTTAGCCATTGCACCATATAATTATAAATTAACTATTATTGGTGTTTGTTATTTACCTGCTGGTATGGGTGGGTTATGTGGTTCATTTTTTACCGGTAGAATTATTGATATTTATTATAAACGTGTATTGAAAAAATTTCATGAAGATAAAGAAAATGGTATTATCCCTAAAGATACTAAATTTAATACATTTAGAGTACGTTTAATGTGTGTTATACCACAAAATTTTATTGCTGTTGTATCATTTTTATTATTTGGTTGGGCTATGGATCAAGGTTGGCATATTTCATCAATTTTAATTTTATCATGTGTTAGTTCATATTGTGCAATGAGTACATTATCCACAATGACTACATTATTAGTTGATTTATATCCAGGTAAATCATCTACTGCATCAAGTTGTTTCAATTTTGTTAGATGTTCATTATCAACAATCTTTATGGGTTGTTTTGCTAAAATGAAGGCATCAATGACTATTGGTGGTACATTTAGTTTTTTAACTGGTCTTTTATTATGTTCAAATTTCTTAACATTCATTCCAATGATTTATGGTATGAAATGGAAAAATGATAGAGAATTAAAGGAATTAGAACGTAAAAGAGAAAAAGATGGAAAAATATAAGGTTATCAATATCATAAAATAAAACCATAATTAATAATAATAATAATAGAAAACATGAAAAGAATAAAAACAATAACAAATAAATAATTGCATTAATGAGAAGAAAGTTATATAAAAAATAACTTTTTTTTGTACTATATATAATAATACATAATTAAAATTAATAGAATAAAGACACAATTAAACAATTAAGCTGAAGATTTTTTAAATTAAATATTTATCTAAATATTTATTATTTTATTTATTTATTTATTTATTAAATGTGAGAAAAATTTATCATAGTATTTATATATTATATAAAATTAATTTTAAAATGACTAGTTATTTATTTAGTTAATATTATTATTGTTATTGTTATTATTATTATTATTATTATTATCATATTATACATTTATTGAATAACCGTTTTGAATGAGTCAAGAAAAATGAAGGTAAAGGATGTAAAACCCGTATCGATATTAATAAATAGATTATTGAGAAGCACATTGAACACCTTCACCACCATGAACATGTTCTTCATCATCATCAGAATCATAGTTTTGACCAGCACGATTATTACCAGTATATTTAGATGAATCATAATCACTTAAGACACAATCTTCGACATGAATATCTTTTGGTATTTTTGGTAAATCAGTTCTCTTTGGTAAGATATCATTTAATTTTTTCAAAGTATCTTCATCAGCGAAATGATTTTCAGGGAATTTAATATTAAATGAAATAATTAAATTACCAAAACCACCATATTTTCTAACTGGCATACCTTTACCCTCGATAACTTTTTTAGCACCAGGAGCGATAACTTCACCAGGAACGATGGTAACTTTTAACCAATCACCAGAGACATGTGGTATAATGAATTCACCACCAGCGATAGCGGTTAATAAATCAATTTCAGCTTCAAAAATTAAATTATCACCACTTCTTTTAAATTTATCATGTGGTTTTTCATTAACTACAAAGATAACATCACCAGGGATAACATCAGGTGCTTGATCAGATTCACCTTTAAAAACAACTTTTTCACCATTTTTCATACCTGGATCAATATGAACTTGTAAAATTTTTCTTTCATTAGCAATTTTTTTACCATGACAATCTTTACAACGATCCTTAGGATCAATAATATCACCTGAACCATGACAAACATCACATTCAGTTTGAAATCTTTGAATCATTGGACCCATTTGTCTAGTAACGAATTTAATACCTTGACCACCACAAGAAGAACATTTTTTCACGGAACCCTTTTTACCACCTAACCCATTACAACCTTTACAAAGAATTTGTTTATTTAATGCTAATTTTGATGTTTTACCCTTAAATAATTCTTCTAAAGTGACATTAATTTCATGTTTAATATCTCTACCACGTTGTGGACCTCTTGGTCTTTGTTGTCTACCTGCACCAGCACCACCAAAAAATTGTGAAAAGATATCATCACCAAAACCACCAAAACCACCTGGACCACCCATACCACCATTATTCATACCTTCAGAACCAAATTGATCATATAAATCTCTCTTTTCATTATCAGAAAGTACTTCATAAGCAGCACTAGCTTCTTTAAATTTTTCAGCACCTTCTTCAGTTGGATTTTTATCTGGGTGATATTTTAATGCTAATTTTCTATAAGCTTTTTTAATTTCTGAATCAGTGGCTGTTGGTGAAACACCTAAGACGTCATATAATTTAGTTTCAGCGACCATTATAAATTAGTTGTTGTAGTTGTTGTAATTATTGTAATTGTAGTGTTAGTGCACTGTTAGTGTTGATTTAAAAGTGGATTGTGTATCAGTGAAGAATTGTAATTTTAATTTTTATATAAAATTGTTTCGTGGAAATTTGTGGAAGGTGGAAGAATTTTCGCGCATTGCAAAAAAAGCAAGAAAAGCAATTTCCGCTTTGGGAAACAGAAAAGAAAAACAGCGAGAAAAGAAATCCCGATGAGCCGTGCGGAGTGACGGCACGTGCCGCTCACGTGGTTTGTAAGGCACGTGCTGTTCACGTGGTTTGTGAGACACGTGAACGGCACGTGGTTTCTAAGGCAGCGGCACGTGGTTTTGTTCTACTTCTACTGTAATATCCCACTGTTTTAATATACTATAATATACTGTAATACACTATAACATATTGTAATACACTGTAACATGCACAAGGGCTTATACAATATACCCAGAATTGAATGTATATGGCTGTTGCAAAAGTTTACTCACAAAAATTCTTGGTTGAGGGCGTGCAGATTGCGTAGTAGATCGGTTCCCTTGCAATATCTGTTAGGTACACAACCATTTAATAAA
>JAJLYE010000009.1:0-16789 GCA_030571715.1 Grigorovia jiainica (nom. inval.) | reverse complement strand
TTAAATAATGTAGTAAAATCTGCAGTGAAATAAAACAATAAAGTGAATATTGTTCTGATATCTTTAAATATTATTTGTTAAAGTCGAAACTATTTATTCAAATAATAATTATACACAAATGTAATTTCAGGAAACTTATAAAGATAAAGTTATTAAAATACTACAAAGTGAGGTTAAAAAATAATTAATTGGTGTATTGATTGGTTATATAAAATATAAAGTAAAATAGAATTGAAATAAAAGTGGTGATAAAAAGAGATCTTTTAATTTCTCGACAAAGAAAAATTGTAGTAAAAAAGTAGAAAAATGGAATAAAGTTATTCCGGGAAATCCACGGGAAATAATGAGCTTCCGGAATGAATAAATATTGTATAATTTATTTAACGAAGTTAATATAAATTACTATTATTGTGTCAAATTTTTTTTCAAAAATTAATATTTATGGGAAAAATTCTTTTCAGTAAATTTAAAAAACTATAATTTAAAAAAAATAAGTAATATTTTGTTTACTACTTAAGTTTGAAATTAAAAATTGATATACTACTACAAAACCTAATCATTATAATGTATACATTGTATTTCAGTGGTTTTCAAAGTTATACATTATTTCAATAGAAATAACTTATAAAACGGCCTAAACAGAAATGCTTTGGTAGCTCAGTCGGAAGAGCGTCAGTCTCATAATCTGAAGGTCGAGAGTTCGAACCTCCCCTAGAGCATTCTTTTTTATATCGACGAAATAACCAATATGTCTTAAAATAATTGCAACTTTATTTTATTTTTGATTAAAGCAATCCCATTTCTTTTAAAATTAGATATGTTATTTTGATATGTTATTTTGATATACCATGCGGAGAACTTGGTCACAACACATTGTTAATTGAACAATGTGTTCTAAGGTACCTATTTTAGTGCAAATTTACTCGTGGGTACCGTTTTGCGTATTCCTGTTTAGATTTATAATAAAATTAGATTACAGTTCAATATATAAAAATTATACTACGATGATATATAATAATCAAAAATAACATTAATTTTGCCTATCCAATTTTCAAATTTAATATTTTAGGATTTTCAGTAAAGCAATAAAGGACTAATTGTAAATTTCCTGATTCAAGTGTTGGATTAGAATATTTTTAACACATATTGGTTTTCTATTAGCATAAAAAAAGTATCAATCTTATTCATTGAATATTATATATTTAGTATACAACCTTAAGATAACTCTATGAAAATATAAAAGTTAATATATTGGTCTATATTCGTCGTAAAAGCCATTTAACTGAAATGACATTGGCTTCAGAAAACTATAAGCCCAAGGTTTAATTATTTGTATATTTTTTAATATTTGTAAGAAACTTCTGCACCAACTTTATAATCTGCGGTTGAGAAGCTTTTCAGTTTTAAAATTTCACCATTCTCAATCTCTTTACTATTTGAATCCCCCCATTCTAATGGAACTTTGGCATATGCATCTGTATATGCTAGGACATTAAATGTATATTGATCTTCTCCCACGAGTTCAGGCAAAAAAGTTACACTTGCCGTTATTTGCCTTATTAACCCTCTTATCTGATTCTTTATATTTTCTTGTGTTATCAACTGGACATCAATATCATCTTTTCCGATGTGTGTGCCATCATTATTATTTTCAATATTGCCACCATCATTATTTGAAACTGTAAAGATATCAAAAGCCCAACGTTCAACAACTTCACCATTTTCTTTATTTATAATACATATAACCACTTTGCTACATTTACCCCCAGATAACCATTTATGTACTTGAATTAAAATCTTACGTATATAGTTTTTCAACTCGTCATCAATTGTCTTCATTAATAATAGATCATACTTTTTGACTTTTGCAAAATCTTCTTCAGGATAAATACCACGTTGGTAAAGAATAGAATTAATGCAATACTCAAAAAATTCCGTTATAGTTCTCGTCGACCCTTTCAAAGTAATAGAATTAGGCATATTGCTGTAAATACTATTGATACATTTATTGTTTAGATCGTCAATTTTTTTTATTTAAAATTCTCAAAGTGTATAAAAAAACATTAGTTGAAAATATAATAAACAAAACAATACAAGCTTAAAATGCAACATGGTATAAAGAGAAAACAATGGAGTCAAGAATTGAAAAGGAGGAAAAGACAAGAAGATAAAAAGAAAATAGAAATTTATAATGAATTAGTTAAGCAAGTATTGAACTTTAAAAATGCTAAAAAGTACTCAAATGAAACATTTAAGTTGACCTCCGAACTTCTTGATTTAAACCCTGAATTTAATACTATATGGAATTATAGAAGAGAAATTATTCTAGCTTTGAAAGATGAATTAGATGAAGAATTTTGGAAAGTAGAATTAAATTATACGCTGCTTCAGTTAAGGAAATTTCCAAAGGTTTATTGGATTTGGAGTTATAGAATCTGGGTCCTAGAAGAAATTCCACATTCTCCAATAAAGGTTTGGGAAAACGAGTTTACTATTGTTAATACGCTATTAGAAATGGATGCTAGAAATTTCCATGGTTGGCATTATAGAAGAATGATTGTTAATAATTTAGAAAAATTAACTGGTAAAAGCCTCAATAAACATGAATTTGAATATGTCACTGAAAAAATCAATAATAATATATCAAATTATTCATCATGGCATCAAAGAGTTTATATTATCAACTCAATGTTTTTACAAAATGAAATTGAAGATAAAGAATCCTTTATCAGTAGGGAATTCGATTATTTAACTAATGCCATTTTCACAGATTCCGAAGATCAATCAGTTTGGTTTTATTTAAAATGGTTCATTAAAAACGAATATGTAATGAATTCTTTACAAGAGACGAAATATGACGACTTTTTACAACAAATCAAAAAAAATATTCAAATGATTAACATGGATGATGTGGAATTTTGTGGTAAAGAAAGTGTATGGTGTTTAAAAACTTTGATAGAAATCGAAGAATTACAAGTTTCCAGAGGTTTGCAAATCGAAACACATTCCGAAGAATATTTAAAGAAACTTATTGATATTGATCCATCCAGAAAAAATAGATATAAATATCTTCTATCAAATTTATAAAATTTTTATTATATATTTTTACCTATCTGCATACATATGTATTCACTTCAGAGCATCAATTTCTTCCTTCATAATTTTTGTGGATAAGACATATCTTCTTTCTCTTATAGAATATTTCCTGGGATTCGCTACATATGAATCCTTCAATATATCCTCTGCGGTAAAATCAGGCAAACTAAGCTCTGTTCCACTTCTACTTTTAATCGCAATAAACCTTTCAATACTAATTGGACTAATAAATGAGGGAAGGTTGTTTTTCAAATCACAAATATCAAATGAATTGATATAAAAATCTATAATTGAAAAATATGTATCATCGACCAATCGGGAAGAGCTATTAACAATTTTGTAATGTTTATCTCCCCAATTTAAGTTATCAGATAATTGACATGCCACTCTTAATATGGATAATGCAATGACATGTGGTGGACTAATTAGAATTATATCAAGCTTAAGAACATCAAATGCAATTATCCATGCTAAGTAACAAAGATCAGAATCATATGATAATTTCTTACCAATTTTTATTATTAGATCCTCAACATGAAAATGATTATTAACTCTAAAATCAAAGTTACATGATTCTAATATTCTTAATTCAATTTGAAAAATTCTTCTTTTGAAATTTTCTAGTAGTTCAAAATTTATGTTATTCACATTTCTTAATCTTAAAGAATAGGAACATATTTCATTCGTTTTTTTAAATGTTTCTACTTGTTTACAGCTTAAAATCAAGCAACTAGTAGCGATTTCATAACATATTTCGGTTTCAAAATTATTAAATAAATGATATCTTTGATAAAAATAAACAGATGTCTCTAAAGTTTTTCTGGGGAATTTTAACTGTAAACAAAGGTCTGTTAAGAATCGTATTACTGCAATTTTCTTTCTATTATATGTTCTCCGATCTAGAATTGTATTTTTTTGTGCACATAAAATCTGATTCTTTGTTAAATATGGTCTAGACAGGGATAATTGAGATTCATTGTTAGCAAGTGACATCTTGAAGACTTATTAATTTTAGCAACAATATGAGGAATCACAGTTTTGTTAGAATGATATATTACAAAGCAATAACATGAAAGTGTAAAATCATGAACTTATTAAGACCAATTTTTCAATAATTGAGATACTCCATTACCCTGCACAAACTTGTTTTTTATATCAAGTTATCTAACATAGTTTTCAACTTTTGTATAGTAGACTTTCATTTGGGACAAAGTTTTAATGAGTTATCAAAGCCAACATAACATTAGTACACAAGGACGATTTAATTTCAATGACAATTTTAAACAAGTGAATAATATACTACCAGTTTTCAAACCTTCTGGAATTTTAGAACTGGAAAAAGAAAATAATTTTATTGCCAATTTCAAATATTTAGAACCTTCTGATGCAATAACCCCATTATATTATTGGAAATTACATAATTTCAATAAAAATATCTCGTCAAAGGTATTATTAAAAATAAGATCAACAGAAACTGATCGTATTTTAAATACATTTAATTTAGAGGATAAAAGTTTTTTTTTAATTGGCTATAAAGACAATAAATTTATCAATGACATTTATACCAGCAGTAATTTAGAGAAATTAATTGATATATTTATAGATGATCCCCTCTGTTCAAAAATACAGTGTTGTATCCAATTTAGAGAAATTGCTAACCGGTTACTACCTTTTCTTATAAATTTAGATTCGTCTAATGGGACCTTAATAAATAAAACTGAAATCCCAAATAATGAATATATTCAATTGAAAGATCATGATATTATTTCATATACAGATATAAATAAAAAATCAAAATACGAATTGATCTTCATATGTTTATAATCAAGAAAAAAAATTGCATAATACCACTATTTTGAACATCAATAAAATAACTCTTGATTAAATAACTAAAACATAACCATGAAATCCCATATTTATAATAAAATATATTTATTACGTAAATCTATATGAATTACATAGGATTCATTAAGTTATTACTTTTTTATTGTTTATAATACATGTATCCATAGCAGAGCTAATTTGAATATAGTATTTCAACATATGCTAAGATTAATAATTGTTATGCTAATATTCTAGAATTGATTCTTTTTAAAGAAATTTATAATATTATTTCAAAAGTCTTACATAATGATACTTAACTTTTATTTTTGACTTTCTAAATCATTCATCAATATTGGTTCGTTACCCGTATTGTTTAAGTTGTTAGACGTTCCTGATATATTTGTAACTTCAACCATACCTTCGAAAAACGTATCTCTAAGTTCTCTCCATCTTGTTGTCCATGTACCTAGAAAGACTAGTATCAAAGATGATAAAAATTGTAATAAAAACCACTCAATTCTTGGAAATTGATGTGTATATAATATGACAATTACAAAATTAATTGCATGTACAGTAATAGCAAAGTCCCAAGCTAGTTTACTTCTACCTACAATTACCGTTAAGAATATAACACAGATTAGTGAAGTAACTAACCATAAAAAAGAAACCATTAACCCATATGCATTAGTAAATTCAATGTATTTAAATGAAAACAGCCAATTCTTAAAATCTATTTCATGTCCTTGCAATTTAGACCAAGTGAAAAATAAAACTGCCGCTGTAGTGTAATAAAAGGATTGGATCAATATTATTTGTAACACAATCTTGTAGGGTGATAATGTGTCTTGTTTAAAAATATCCAATATATTAGAAACACCAGGCAATCTAAATCTTCTTCTTAAGGAAATCATTATACAAGCAGCTTCAATCTTGAGTATTATTTGATAACTAAAGAAGGCAATAAATGTATATTGACTTAATTGTTTCCACTGAAAAATCTCAATATTTTATTTTAAATTTTTTTTTTTTTTGAATAATTGATTTAAATGTCATGTGCCGGATTTATCCTTTTTTATTTTATTTTTGTACACAAAATAAATTGTAACAATTCCTGAAGATTACAAACAACAAGTTAATAAAATGTATTTGCATTAAATGACACATATATAATTTTAGTACAAATGCCCTTTAATAACAGAAAATATAGAACAAAAAAACAGCAATTACTTTTTGAAAAAACCGCTAATGGTAGATATTTAAAATTATTTAGAAAGAATTCGTTTCTCTATTTTGGATTGCCCTTTTGTAGTATGATCGTATTAGGATCGTATTGGCTAACTGAGTTTCTCTCCATAAAATTTGAACATGAAGATAGACGGCTACAAGAGATAAATGAAGAAGAATTATTAAAATTGAAGAAAAATCAAAGAAAATTTGATATCAAAGAAGAATATTATCGTTTACAAGGTTTAGACACTGATAACTGGGAACAAAAAAGAATTAAGCGACTAAAAGATGAATCAGAAAATGTTTGGTAATTTATTCTACAAAGATCATTGCCTGAGTGAGGGAAACTTTTTATTTTTATGAATATAAAAACGGAACAAAAATACACACCAAGAAAAATTTTATTTTATTAGGAATTTTTCCTGTTATTTAATATTAAATTTTGTTAATTATAGTTCATCTTTCAAATTTGAATTCACCTAGCTAATATCATGATTCGTGGACACCATATCAATTTCAAAGAAATTTTTAATTCTATAAAGGTGAATGATTTAAACATAATATAATATTTTAAAGATATACATTCTGGTAACAAAGTAAATCTTTGAGTCCCATAAACACTATGACCGTCGGTAAAAATTTTTCAATTCAATATTGATTTATCCCAAACTAAATTATTGCTAACTATATAACTGAATTGGTTAATAAAAGAAACAGTACAAAGGAAAAAAGAAAACATTAATCTAAAATTATGTAGTTACATTTTACTTGTCTATTGTCTCAAAAATAAAGTTATATGCGATTAAATATTAAAGGTCTTTATATGATAATGATCAAAAATTAGGAATAATTACAAAAAGATCGAATACTAACATTGTGACTTTCATAGTTGTTACTATTATAAAGGTATTTTGTTATAAACACGTTACCTACTGATATTACAAATCTGTTTTCTAGCGAAAATCAAAAGGCGAATAGTATGGAATATTTTTTATTTAGCAATTGGACTTATATATAAAACATTTTAGATAAATAAATATAAAACACAAGATGTGAAATGAATAATATATGACAGATAATTAAATTTGTGGGGTAAAATCCAACTTAAACAAATCTTTTCAAAAAAAGATACAAAATAACCGGGTAAAAAATCTTAAAAGAAGCAAATTAATATTCACGTGTTAATTTGTAAAATTTATAAAAAAAATGTTTTGAGGTTTTTTTATTTGGTTTTCTTTATTTTGTTTAGGTTACCGTTTACAAATTGTAAAGGTTTACCGGTTAGCAAAGCTTTTCAGAAATGTTAATTATGAAATATTTTTTTTGAGTAGATAGAGATAGGTTTTGAACTTTCAATTAAGTATGAATTTTCTCTAATGTTGTTAAAAGGTACATTTAATTGGTTGTAGAGTGATACATATGTAAATAGTTTTATGGTTGTATAGTTTAGCAACTATTATTCCCAATATAGCTTAGTCAAATGGCCCAAACCTTTTGGGATATCTCGATCAAACCCTGTTTGGATTACCTTTTCAACAGCTGAAGCTGACCTTAGGGCTTTTTTAAAAGAAAGGGAATAACTTGTGTATTTATATTTATTGAAGATTGGATAAAACTCACGATCCTGGTGTTATCATAAAGAAAACTCGAATTTCCGAATAGGTTTATATCTAATCTTTGTTTTAAATTCTACTAACATGGCATTTATTTCTACTTGAGCTGGTATCTTAACGTTTTTGCTAATAAATAAAACATTATGGAATCGAAGATGTTTTTATATAATTATATAGATACATGAAAGGCCCTATAACTATTCAAACTTATGACAAATAAAAAAATATAATAAAAGGACTTGGCGGTGTTTAAAATTTTCTATTCCTCAAGTTCAGCAACATATCCAAATTTGGACTTCGGAATTTTTGTAATTGAGGCTGAAATACTATCAAGTAATTCAAATATTGTTGTTTGTTCAATTTTTTCACGATTATTTGCATATATTTCAAAACCACCTTCTACTCTTTGACGCAACTGAAGTAAACCGACAACAGCTTCTATTCTGGTAATTAAGTGATCCAAAAAAGCCATTAATTCTTTTTCAGAAACTTGACTCATGAATGATTTTCTTGATGCCTCATCAAAGTTAGAGTATGATGATCTTTGATTTTCCAATTCTAAGGCCCCCCCACTTAACGCTGACAGGATACCTTCTAATTTATTAGAAAATGATCTTAACTTGAATAATGTTTCTTTGTCTATACCTTTAGACTCTTTTTCCGTACTGACGAACTCATGTCTTGTCTTTAAACTTTCAGGATATGCAATTGTAATAAATTCCTTGCTTTCTAACCCTTTTAATTTTTGTTCCCCCAGATCAACAAAGTACCATCCAATATTTTTAAGCATATTAATTTCCCTTTCTAAAACTTCACCAATGATTTCATCCCCATATATTTCTTTCAAAGTTTTCCCAGAGGATGCAATATCGTCATGGTATTTCACAATTTTATTAAATTCAGATATGAAATCACTACTTAATGTAATTTGACCACCATCAGCAACCCCAGAAACTCTAGCTGCTTTATTAACCACCGGACCTAAATAATCCATTCTTTGAGTAACCATGTCTAATTCTGTGACTGGGCAACCCCAATGAATACCCATACGAACTGACAAACCAAAATAGATCTTGCTACCATGCTCATCATTAACTAATCCACCATCTTGGATTGAAGTAATTTCTTCGGGCCATTGTGCTTCCAGCAATTTAACTTGAACATTCAAACACCAAGATAAGGCACTACTTGGCGTTGGGAATGTCACCATGAAAGCATCACCTTCCGTTTTAACTTCATAACCACCAAATATACGCAATTGACGTCTCATTAAGTCATTATGTGTTTTGATCGCAGTCCTCATTGCATTAGGGAACAATTCCCATAAAAAAGTAGAGTTCTTAATATCTGTAAATACAACAGCCACATTTCCTATTGGGGGAGCAATCTCAGGTTGTAATCTCCTTAATGCAGTATCTTCAAAAGCACTTCTTCTAGTTAATAATGCGTTTCTATTTAATGTTAACTTACCTTGTTGTTCACCTGATTTTCTTAATGATACACACATAATAGTAATATTTTCAAGACAGCCATATGCAATAGCATGATCTTTCATTGCTTCAGCAGCCAGCATCGGATGACCAGTATGTTCTCTAGCAATATCACATGCCATCTGCACATTCATGTATTCCCACAATTTATTAGTGGCAAGAATTAACATATCATCCGTTTTGGTTAATGTTACAACTGATATGTCGGGAGAAGCATGGATATGAGGAAGTAAATCAAAAAATCCAACGGCACGAGATACATCTGAGACACCATCAACCTTACCATTGTTAACATAACCACCTGATAATCTGATCCTTTCATATTCTTCTCTTATATTTGGAATATGTTGTGTAGTTAATGTTTCGAAATCACCGTTACTTTTAGAAAGAATAGCCATACAATCACCAATATTTGCAACATACAATTTAGTATCTTTGATATACACCACAGTAGAGGCGGCACCACTTAGCAAATCGGCAGAAGTGAGATTTTCAACGTTAGAGCCTGTATCAATAGAGTTTAGCATACCATTTATTTCTTTATTTAATTGTAAGAAACTAAATCTAAGAGCTTGCTTAATATTTTCATCAGTATCGTCACCATATTTTTCCAATTGTCTAATTAAAATCTTATCGTATATATCTCTTACGATTCTCGAAATATTGTGACCATATTCTGCATTTTGATTTTTACTATCATGTAGACAAAACAAGGCTTCATCATCATTGCCCCTAAACCTTTCAAAGGTGACATCACGCGATGTAACGTTGTTTCTTTGACCGACAGTATCGGCAACCCCATAGTTCATACCATTGATTATTGAAGCTGTTGTTCTTAAACGGAAATTACTATTTTCGTCTGGAACTTTAGTGGTATTCAAAGTGACATCCATTAAACCCAGAACTCTTAACTCAGGTATTACTGTTAAATCCGAAAGGTCTTCACGTGTCTCATGATCCAAAGATGATCTGATTTCAAACTTTCTATTCCCAGATAAATTTAAATATTTCAACTCCTTATTATTTCTCCAATTCCAATCATATTGGTAATTTGCAATATTGTACTTAAGTTGATTAGAACCGACATCTAATGTACTCAACAGCGAAGCCTGTGACAATTCGGCAGGTAATGAAACCAGTATATTACCATTTAATAACAAAGTTTTTAATTGGGACCACTTCGAAACCACTTCACCTGGTAGAGTAGTTAATTTATTACCGGACAAATATAGCTCTGTTAAATTAGTTAGCTTTAAAGGTGATATATCGGTAAAATTGTTATAAGATAAGTTAAGAAGCTTAAGACTGGTAAATTGATTAAACAATTCCCAAGTATGATCATCAAATTGATTATCAGCTGCAATAAAAAATAATAAACTTTTAGCAAGCTTAGAATTACCAAACGATTTAAAATCTAACGCAGTTTCGTCAACTAAACTACCCAAAGCATTAGAAGAAATATTAAGATATGTTAACTCTATATCTTCGATACCGCTGAAAAAACTACGTACATTATTATAATGAATATCCAACGATCTTAATGATTTTAAATGTCTAAGTTCTTCTGGTAAAGCTTCTAATTTATTCCTAGCAACTGATAGATAAATTAATCTGTTTAAGACACCAATTTCAGCCGGTAATCTACTTAAATTGTTTTCATCTAATTCTAATTTCTCTAATCTTGATAATTCGGTAAACAATTCACCAGGTAAATTCGATAACTGGGCTTTGTTTAAAGACAAACTTGTCATATTCAATGGATAGAAATCTCTGAAAGATATAGAAGTAATAGGATTTTCTTGTATTTCAAGTGTTCTCAATTTTGGAATATTATCTTCAAAATTTGATATTCTATTATCCGTTAAAAACAAATTTTGCAGATTCGGAGCATCTGTCTTTAATTGTGAAATTCGATTGTAACGTAAATTCAAAGTCCTCAAATTTTGCATACCAGCCAAAGAATCGATTGCAGATAATTTGTTATGAGATAAATTCATCTTTGCTAATTTGACTAAATTATTAATAGATTCCGGTATATTGTATATCTTATTATAAGACAAATCTATCTGTAACAAACTTGTACAATGATTTATAACATCTGGATAAAATTTGAACCTATTCGATGACAAGTCCAATAGTTGCAAGTTCTTTAAGTTGGCAAAATTATTGGGCAACCTATCCAAATCATTACATTGTAAATTTAAAATCGTCAAATTACCTAGCTTTGATATAGACTTAGGAACCCTTCTAATAAAATTTCTTTGTAATTCAAGCGACACTAGCTTATAAGCCTCAGTAATATTAGCAGGAAATCTTGATGCTCTTGCATTTACCATCCTTAAACTCATTAATTTAATGGTACTTTCGACAAATTCCAAGGGTAAAAAAAGATTAGCATTGTTGGATATATCCAAACTTTCAATCTCAGATGTATGTTGGTAAAAGATAACCGGTAATGTTGTTAAATTCAAATTTCTTAAATCCACATGCACGAAGTCACTCCTTAATAAACGTTGTTCCTGTTCTGGAGTAACTTGAGAGGGAGTAACAGGATGGAATAAAAATTTGAAAACAAAACTCAAATCTTCAATACCAATGATGTGAAGTGGATCCGACTTTCTATAACCATTCAATAGTAGTAGTTTTCTTTCAATAATGATTGGTTTAGCAGTTGAACCTAAAATTTTAGAAAGTTTACCTACTTTTAAAGATATTTGATAATTACTTTTGGAAATAATATTAAATTTCTTCTTTAAAGCTGGAATCATATCGGCAACGGTTGTATTTGGTGTACATGATAATGTTGTAAATGTATCATCCACATTAAAAACACGGATAGCATAGTGCTTTTTTAAATCCATATCATTAAAATCCTTATAAAACCTTTCTAATTCAACTTCAACGTTATCAATTTTTTGATCTTCCATATTAGTTGGAGCCTGCAAAAACAAATTTTTTTCACCTTTATATAAACTTGTAGTAGAAACAGTTCTTGATTGATGGTTATTAGTAGAATCAGAAATATACTTCTTTTCAGAATAATCTGATTCAATTATCGACTCACTTGAATTTGAAGAATCACTTAAAGACATGGAACTTTCACTAGAATCAACAAATGATAAATCAGCTAAAGAAGAACCATCGACTTCATTATTTTCATCACTTGACAATTTAAGAAAAGGTGCTTCAATTGATTTTTCTCTTCTACTTTCATTAATTTTCTTTTCCCTTAGTAGTTTCTTTAAATGTTTTTTCTTTTTCCTCAATTTTAATTTATTCTTTGTTGCATCAATCGAAGGTTCTACATCCCAGTTTTCTGGTGCTGTCCATTTAGTATTACCACTTTTTCTTATATTTAAAAGTTTAAGTTTTGACGCAGAACTTAAATTTTCAAGTTTTTTCTTTTTTTCCAATTCAGATAATTCAGCTATAGAATGTGATTTTATTGGTAAATCAGATGGTGCTTGATTCATTCTTTCGACTGCTAAAGATGGTCTTTTATTTTGGTTATGAGATGAATTAATAATCGAATCATTTGGTGGAAATTCTTGTAGCACCACAATGGCATTGACATTTTCATTTTCATTTTCATTTTCTTTATTATTATTATTATTATTATTAGAATCCTTATTACTATTGTTAAATTTATGAATCGATGTATTAGATTCATTTTTATTAATATTTTTGTTATTAGTAATAAGAGTATCAATAACATTTTCTTTCGATGAAGTATTTTTAGTGATATCAGATAAATCATCTAAATTAGTATCCAATTGAAACCAGTTAGCATTTTTCAATTTATTATTAATATTATTATCAACAATTGGTCCTTTACTATTTTTATTATGACTATCATTAGATTTAGTCGTATCAATTAAATCTGAATTTGAACTTAGTTTAGGAATATTGCTTGATTTTTTAATTTTTTGAGAATTTATATTAGTTTTGGTATTAGTTTTGGAATTAGAATTAGATTTTATTAATTTATTTGATTTTAAATTAGTTTTTTCAATCTTTACATTACCCAAATCAGGTTTATTAGTCTTAATTTTATTATTATAATTATTATGATTATTTAGACTACTTAAATTTGTATGCGATTGTGCACGTAAGTTTGCATGATGACTTGAATTTGTATTTGAATGAATCAAATGGCTTGATCCAGACAATCTTTTTAATAAATTACCAGCAAAGGATGACTTTCTACTAGAAGTTTTATCGCTACGTGTAGTATTAACAGAATTAAATGTATTATTTGTATTGTTACTATTAGAGCTACTAGTGATACTATAACTATCTAAAACATCATTATTGTTTTTTTTCGCTAAATTACTACCACTATTATTATTATGGTGATTATGGTGATTATGTTGTTGTTGTTTTGAATTTTGAATAATATTTTTACTTGTTTTAGGGTTAATATCAGCACTGGTATTACTATCTTTACTATTAATCGACAATGAACTAAAAGTTTTCCTTAATATATTGGGACGTTTATATTTATTTTTATTATAAGTATCAATTGAAGCATTATTTGATATGTTACTACTTTTTCTTGATTTATTATTATCAACATCAATTGAATTATTATTATTAATTAAATTCTCTTGGTATGATTTATCAATGTATTGTTCCCTAAATATTGGTTTATCAATTGGATTTAATTTATTTAATTTTTTTGAAATAATTGACTTTGAGTCATTTTCGTTTACACGAATTATTTTATTTGGCATCTTGTGTCAACTTTAGTAATTTAATCAATTGATAGTTAAAAATATTTAATTGTCTTTGTATATTTGAATTAGTGATATAATAGAGTTGTTAAACACGATCAAAAACAAAGCTACTTATTATTATGCACGACTTTAAAATATCCCCGTTGAAAATACGATTCAGTGATTAAAAAAAGGTATACTGAATTCAAAGAAGATAAATGAAACTAAATGGATTGATAATTTATTTAGCAAATATAAAAGTATATTACAATTAAACAGTGTAAAAACTAAACAGATAAATATTGAATAAAATTGATCTAAATTAAATACGAAATCTGTTACTATTACAACTTGCAAATAAATCCTTATTATTTAAAAATTTGTGGTAAATAATTGAATATGGAAGAGTAACAATTGAAAAAGAATACAATCGTTGTAAATGACATTCTCGCAATTTGGAAAACGCAAAAAACGGCGGCGGCACGTGACCGTTTTTTTTTTTTTTTTTTTTTTTTTTTCGTGGAATAGAAAAACCGATGAGTTTCTTTTTTTGATATTAAAGAAAAATTTACCAATATTAAAGAAGAGTTTGTTAATATTTAACGATAGTTCTTATTAATCTATTTTTAATCTTTTATTATATACATTGAAAACGTCTATTTGCCAAAAGTCATGACTCATTCTGAACTACCAAAGGAATTTGATGGTTCCATCGATTTAGGTATTATTGGTGGTACCGGTTTATATAATTTAAGTTGTTTAACTCCAATTGCTACTTTACCAAAATTAATGACTCCATGGGGGGAAACATCATCACCAATTATTATATCTAGATTTAAAAATGAAACTAATGATAATCATTTCCATGTGGCTTTCATTTCAAGACATGGTCTTAATCATGAATATCCACCAACCAAAGTTCCATTCAGAGCTAATATGGCTGCTTTAAAACATTTAAATTGTAAAGCTGTATTATCATTCTCTGCTGTCGGTTCATTAAGAGATGAAATTAAACCAAGAGATTTTGTTTTACCACAGCAAATTATTGATAGAACTAAAGGTATTAGAGAATCGTCCTATTTTAATGAAATCGGTCTTGTAGGTCATGTAGGTTTTGGTGATCCATTTAGTAATTCTTTTGCTAAATATATTCATAATATAACTAAAGATTCATTGATTAATTTAGATGGCAAAAATGATGATGATGATAATGATCTTACTTTCCATTTTAACAAAGATTTAACAGTAGTTTGTATGGAAGGTCCACAATTCTCTACTAGAGCTGAATCTAAAATGTATAGAATTTTAGGTGGTAGTGTAATTAATATGTCCGTATTACCAGAAGCTAAATTAGCACGTGAATGTGAATTACCATATCAAATGATTTGTATGTCCACTGATTATGATGCATGGAGAGATAATGAAGAACCCGTAACTGTTGAAACTGTTATTGGTAATCTTAAAAATAATGGTTACAATGCCAATAATGTCGCTAGCAAAATTATCGAATCTATGGCAACAGAATTACCTGAATTTATGTTAACTGGTGATGGATTAACTGGTTCAATTAAAATGTCTATCTCAACTAAACCAGATGCTATCTCAAAGGAACATCTTACAAATTTAAAATTTTTATTCCCGGATTATTGGTAATTTAAATTTAATCTATCATACATAATTATTTTCAACATTTGCAAATATAATATATAAGATCATATAATAAAGTCATAGAGAAAACAAATAAAATTATAAAAAAAAAATGTCACAAAAGAAATTGCTTGATGGTACTTATTTACATATTTATTGATAGATATGATAATTAATATTTTTATAGTTTCTTAGCTGGACTTCCTGAGTTCATCATATATACATATTTATTACTTGGAATATAACCTTTATTATTTGAATTATTGATAACATTATTTTTATCGTTAATAACATTATGTTGCAACGTAGCAAATGTGTCATTAACATTATAATTACCACCATATGTGCTGTTACTAATATTATCGGATATGAACATATTTTTATTAGTAAACTTATTAGTATTTAAATTATTACTATCAATACTTTTATAATCCTTTAGTGGCGTCTTTAATGATTTAAATAAATATTGTGACATAGTTTTGTTCTTAGATGAATCGAAGCTACTACTACTATTATTGTTACCTTTATTACTAAGTTTATGATCGTTTGTAACAATTAAATGTGGTCTCTTATTATTATCACTGTCATGCCCATAGTTTAACTTATAATAATTATCAGTCAAACCCAGTAATGATTTTTGCTTTAAGTTTAGATTTAAATCATTATAATTAATCCTTCTCAATAATTTAACCACAGCTACAAATATATTTATGATAACAATTAATTTAATATAAAAAATAATATTATCCCAACTAAATATTTTATCCAATATTTTCCACTCAAATAACTTAGACATAATATGATCAAATATTGAATTGTTCTTTGGAATTGAATTATTTTCTTCGATATCATCAAAGTATAAGTTATTTTTATAAATATTAATTTTATTTGTATTATATTTTGCATTAGTACTAGTAATATCATTATTATTATTAATATGATCATTACTAATCAATTGAAACAGTAATAAAGTCAGTTTTTGACCATTTTCCGTAAAATTGAAATAGAATCTTACAAATTTGATAACCAAGTTCATAAAAATTAATGTAACAATGTTGGTTATAATAACTTTAAATTCGTTTTCCTTATTAATGGATCTGTTAATAATTTGAGATAATATTGGATTTTCATAATTACCAATTTTATTTAGGTTAATATTGATATTATCAAATTCAAT
>JAJLYE010000008.1:133137-153714 GCA_030571715.1 Grigorovia jiainica (nom. inval.) | reverse complement strand
GACAATCAGTTTCCCAATTACGTAAAGTAGAATCAATTAAAAGCAATATCTTTAAATTTGGTTTCTTCAATAAATTACTCTTAGAGTTATTATTTTTATTAGCATTATTATTATCAACACCATATAAATATTCATTCAAATATTCTATTATCTTATAACGTAATTTAAAATGACCTGGGAATTCAATTATTTCCTTTTGATTGTTAATATCAATAAATTTATTAATATCCTGTGACATAACAGTATATGTATTTAAGGATTTTGCAACTTGATCATCATCAACATCATCACCGTTATGTTGCATTAATTGATTGGTTAATGTTGTCTTACCAGCTTGTGTATTACCTACAATCATAACAATTGGTAATTGTTTTTTAACTTTAGGATAGATGAAAAAGTATACCACACTAAGTAACACAAGCACTGTTGCAACAATAACACCAATTACCATAGAATATCCATATTCACTAGTCTCACCTACAACGCCTGTCACCACACCACTATACTCTGTATTATTATCCATATCACGCCGTACAATTATGTTTATTGACATGTACATTAAATTTACATTTTTTAATTTTTTGCGTGAAATTTCTGGTTAGGGTTGTGGATAATACCAACACGCAACCCTAATCCAGCCCTAAACAGATTTGGCACAAAACCCTATGGTGATAAATAGGTAAAGAATACAGTGCTTTTGTTCATAATTTCATCTCCCATTTAGGTATCCATTAAGCTTATATTCTTATTAAAATGAGCTCATTATTTATCTTTTATACACTGTTCAATAGTCAAGAAGTTTTTTCTTACAGCCAATTTTGAAAACACAATTTGAAAACTGGCGGTATTTGTGATAAAAATAATGATTTTTATTGAAATTTCTAACAAATTTTGGAAAATGAAAACACTTTTGGGTCACAATTAACGACAATATACTAAGTTTTATTTGGATTGATACTTTTTGGATTTATCCTTAATAGATGTATCATTAAGAGTAATAATGAAAGTGTATTTCTAAATAGTCTGGAGGGTTACATATTTTATGTAAGTCTTATTCATAAATTTGAGAGAGAATTATTAGTTGTTTTATTCAACCGCAATAACAAAACAAAACAAAATTAACAATTAAAACATTGTAAACCTAACATCTATATAGCAATATTCTGTATCCTATATATTAAGCTACCCCAAGGAAACCTTGCCAAAGTGGGAGTAAAATAAACAATTTACATAAACAATATTACAGTAATAAAGCAAACTTCTCCCATTGCAATTAAATGTATCTTTTATCGTTAAGGACGGTAGCGAAAGGATGCATTTTTTCTAACACCAGGGAATTAGAATAATTAAATCGCAATATTAACATTGTTCTTACAAGTCAATTAAATTAATGGAATGAATAATTTGTTAAATAGATATCTACCTCATACATTATTAGCTAGAAATGTTCCCACACAATTAAAATTCAACATCAATTTAAATAATTCAATACAAAGGATTCTATCCAAGCATTTACCAAATAATGTAAGAAGACATGTACAAATGAATTATCAAGGCACTGCTGTTTATCCACCAATGACAGATTTAACGGTAGATTCATTCATTGCAGCAAATTTTTTAAATGATTATGGTTCCATATTAGACATTTGTAAAAATTTTAATAATAAATATTTATTAAAACCAATGAAAATTTTAGAAATTGGGGTGGGTCCAGCATCAGGATTATGTGCATTTTTAGATTCTTGTAAAGATATTGATAATACTGAATTAAATTTATTTATTGATCCACCAAATAATATTATGAATGATAGAGCAAAACAATTTATTGATAGTATTGTGGACACTAATAATAAATACGGGAAACTTAATATTTTAAATAATTTACCCTTTACCACAGCAGATAGCAATAATAATAATAAATTCGATTTAATAATATTATCAAATTTAAATTATGATATGAAGAAAATATTAAATTTATTAACAATTAATGGTATAATTATCATTAAACAAGATGGTACACCAGATGGATTTGAAAAAATTGCTGAATTTAGATCAAGATTATTAAGATCAGATAAATTAAATAATATTACTGACATTGAATCTAATGGAAATGTTCCACATATAAAGAAACCTGTATTGTTTAATAATCAATTCTTTAAAATTTTAGAACCATGTCCACATCATAATAGTTGTCCCTTACAATTAGGTAATTCAAAATTTTATTCTATGACAAACAATAAAAAATATATGATTTGTACTCATGGTAAAACAATTGAAAGACCACCTTATATAATTGAATTGAAGAAGGGTAAATTGTTAGCTATGGATTGGAATAATGGAAATGATATTAAATCACATAGATTGCTTAAGGGTAAAGGTAGACCATTTGGTCGTAATTGGGAATCTATTAATTATAGTTATTTAATTATTCAAAAAATTAAAGATAACAATAATCAAAATATAATGGAAAGTCCAATTCAATTGAAAAATAATGATTATAAAGATACTTGGCCACGTATAATATCCACACCAAATAAACAAAAGGGTCATATTATTATGGATATTTGTAGTTCTCAAGGTCAATTAGAGAAATGGATAATACCTAAATCATTTAATAAAGACATTTTCCATGACGCTAGGAAAAGTTTACGTGGTGATCAATGGCCACATGATGCTAAGACAAAAATGATTACTAAGAGTAAAATTGATAAATTTAAATTAAAGATGGATTTGAAAAAAAAAATAAGGAAAGAGAAACTTGATCAAAAATTAAAATTAAATTCTAATATTGATAAATTAAATGAAATTGACAACAATAATAATAATAATTGATAATAGTAACAATAACAATAACAATGAAAATAATCTTAATGAAATTTCTAAAATATATGGTGAAATTTATGAAGAAAAAATGAAGAAAAAGAAGAAAATTAGTTAAACATTAACCTCTGTATAGTATATTCTAAAAATATTTATATTAATATTCCCCTTTTATTTATTATTAATTTCACTTATAGTATACCTTGTAAATAATAATGAATCAAATACTGTATTATAAATAGTGTATATAAATACAATAAGAAAGGAAGAAAAAATAGGAAGATTAATTTATTTTTTGTGAATAATTCTTAAATGATTTTTTGTATTAGAAAGTGTATTTTTAACATAAAATTATATATATATAAAATATTAAATTTAATCAATTTCAAAAAAATAATTTAAAATTAATTAAATATAATAATGATTTAAATTTATTAATTTAATAATTAATTTACTTTCTTCTGAAAGAAGTACCTTCAGATAATTTAGCCTTACCACCAGTTGGAGTACATAAGACAGTAGCACATGATTCACAAGTGACAGCAGTTTGAGCATGAGAGAAAACAGTGGTAATGTTTAAACAACCTGGACATTTAACGTCTAAGAAGAAAGATCTTGGAGCTTGAACTAAAGTCTTTAATTTGTGCTTTCTGGCTTCAGAAGCAGCAGTTGGGTGTAATAAATCTTGAACTAAAACCTGTTAAAAATTTAAAATATCAATTATATTATTAAAAATAATATTAATAAATTAAAATTGTTAGTAAAAAAATGATCCAATTAAAAAAAAACTCATATAGTGTTATTATAATGATGACCATTGTTTAAAACGTTACATGATATTTATAAAAGTTGTTATTACTGTTAGCAGAACGCTCACAGTGATATTCTTTAAAAATTGAGTGAGCGCTTCTCTACAACAACCAATATCTTTCAGTAATTTCTTTTTTTGTTACAGATGTACTTTTTCAATTTTAAATATCATCTAATGAATTCCATAATAACAACAAAATAAATCTCTTTATGCAACAGTTCAAACATTTGATCTAATCATTTCCATTCATAATAACATCTAATTTAATCCATAGTTAATATAACATACCATCCTTATCTAATTGTGCTCTTTGGTGTATTTTCTTAATTATTGCAAATTTCAATTAAAATTGTTTTTTACTTTTTCTTGAAAATCAATTATTATTTTGAGTCTTACAATAGTTAGTGTCCGAATTGCTACCCAATTCAGTGCGGTGAGGTATGAATTTCTTGGGCTAGACGGAACATTTGTTTTTGCTTCCTCTCTAGAATTTCATAGGAAAGACACTCCCGGAAGGAGAACAGAAAATTGCTACAAAGAACTTTGTGAAATGCACGGAAAAGGAAAGTATAATATTTTTTTAAAAAATTGAAAAACCAAAAAAGTGTTGCCAAAAGATGTTCGGGTGTTGTCTTGCAAAACTTTCTTAAAAAAACAGTCACACTCCGACTTTTCCAAATTTTGTTTTTTTTTCCAAACAAAAAAATATTTTCCTAAAGAGGGTATTGAAAACTTTCTTGGCCTAAAAGAGCAAATGCCTTCTTTCTCAAATAACGCCCTTTCCGGTAAATTTTAAAGAATATGCCATCTTATAAAGGAGGCAAATAACTACCGTATAATGAAAACTATATTGGCATTTCTTCTCAATAAAATTAAATCTACTACTCTATAAGAGATAAACACGTAGTTGAACATAAAAAATTAAATTTTAATTGTCTTTCCAACTGTTATACCACTTTGAAGAGATTTTTTTGTAAAAAAGTTCAAAATTAATAATTATATTTATATATAAGTTAATTATTCAATTCAATATCTTGTTGCAATATCTCTATATATCTCATTTGTAATGAAAAAACAAAAAGATAGTTAATTTAATAAACCATCAATACCAGACTCTAGATCTTTCTCCAATGAAGAAGATGAAGATGTTGGATAATTTGTTTCATTAAATTCATGATCTATCTTACGTTTATAAACACTTACAGCTGGTGCTAACATATTATTATTATTAACTTGATCGTGAATATTAGTAGCGTGAGAATGATTATTGCTATATGTTTGTGAATGATTATTATTATTATTATTGTTATGTAGTTCGTGGAATTGCATTTCCGAATACTGGAAATTATCATTAATCATATTATTGAAATTAATATTTTTATCAGTATTAATTTTACCATGGTTCTCATCATTACTCTCATTCTCTGTATCATCCTCTGTATCGTTATCATTAATATTCTTAAAATCTGATTCATCAGTTCTTACTTGACGTCTAAATGCAATAACTTCATTGACTAAATAATCTTTTAAATGTTGTAAATCAGTAATTTTTTCAAAGTTTAAATCAATCTTATGATTCAATATTATTTCTTCATCTGAATCGTGCCAAATTGAAAGAAATTCATGTTCTAATGCTTCATCAACAGTAATTCTCTCCAGGGGATCAAATCTTAACATCTTATCTAACATATCAATAACATTATTATCCACTTGAGGGAAGATATCTTTAAATGATTTTTTTTCAATATAACCAAGATGATGAATATAATTTTTAACATTTTGTGAACCAATTCTATTAATAATATCTTTTGAAGGTGTACCTAATATTTGTAATACTCTATTTAATTGATTAACGTAATCAACACCTTGAAAAAGTGGTTTCCTATCAATTAATTCCGCTAGGATACATCCAGTGGACCAAATATCAATAGCAGGTGTATAATTTTGATATGTTAACATAATTTCTGGTGCACGATACCAACGTGATGAAACATATTCCGTTAAAAATTGATTATTAATCTTTGGATCTATCGAGAATCCACGAGATAATCCAAAATCACATAATTTTAATTGACAATCTTCATTAACTAAAATATTTGTTGGTTTTAATTCTCTCATTAATATACCACCAGAATGAATATATTTTAAAGCACAAAGTATTTGATAAATGAAACATTGATAATGTAAATTTGATAATGGTTGTGATGAATTAATAATTTGTAAAAGATCACAACCCATTAATTCTTCATAAAAATATAATCCATTTAATTGCCCATTTGAATAAAAAACAAGATCCACATCATATAAACAAACAATATTAGGATGTCCTCTAAATTTTTTTAGAAGGATTAATTCTCTTATTGATCTCTTTAATGAAAGAAAATCATTCATTAAATTTGTATCTTTAATTTTTTTAATTGCCACAAATGTTCTATTTCCATTGTTATTGTTATCAGTATTATTTTCATTATTATTTGCAGTAATATTATTATTATTTAAATTATTGTTATTATTATTATTATTTAAATTATTGTTATTATTATTTAAATTATTGTTATTATTATTATTATTATTATTATTATTATTATTATTATCGTTATTATGATTATTATGATTATTATTATTATTATTATTATTATTATTATTATTATTGTTGTTGTTGTTGTCAGTATTATTTTTATTATTATCTTCATTTAAGTTTATATCATAAATGGATGAACACACCATAGAATAAGTACCATGACCAATAATTTTCAATAATTGGAACTTATTATTAGTAATAAATTGTTCATCCAAAACATCAAATGAATGTCTATTATCTAATTCTTGATACATGAATTAACGAGCATAAATTTATAGTATTAATATTTGTATTTTAACTTTTTTATAATTCGGCAGTTATTGGAACTGGAATACTAGGATATATTATAAAAAAGAAACGTATCAGTATCAGTATCAGTATCAGTTACTAGATATCGTTCGTTTGGAATATTTGCAAATTAAATAATTTTGTTGAGATTATAAACTTTCTTACTTTTTTTTTCCCAGTGAAATGAAAACTATTACTCAAGAATAATTAATTAACAAATCAATTCAAATTTAATTAATAATTCTTGTTTGATCTTAACTGTAATATGGTGTTTTCAATACTTTAAAGTAATATGAACAATAAATACCAAAAAGCAAGTACTTACTTAATTTAATTCCAAGTTGGGCGTGACTTTGAATATGCGAAGAAACAAATTAATCTAGTTATTTCTTTGTTGTTAATTATTTACAAATTTTCACAGAAAATGAAAAAAAAAGATAACTGTAATATAAACAATAGTAGTGGTTCGAAAATTGAATTCTTCAAATTGATATCTTAAAAGGCAAAATACTGCACTGATGTTACAATGATCTCCAATAATTAATTAAAATTTTTAAAACGTAAAAGAGGAAAAATTCAATAGGTAAATTTCGAAGAAATTAGGAATTACTCTTTGAGGAATTCTTATTACTTAAATAATAAAGTCTATTTTTTCATTGTGAAAACTTTTCGAGATAAAAGACATTCCATTTAGGAATATAATAAGAAAAGCACATACCCAAAGAGTACAGAAACCTTTTTCTTGACCCAATACGACCATATTCTTCGACCAATTGAGAATAACAATTCAAATAAATGACATAGCTGGGTTTTTATTCAAAGTATTATTCTTGAAAATCTATTTTTAGAAAAAAAAAGGAAATTTAAGATCTGAGAAAAAGCGCGGAGATTTAAATTTCATCTTTTTTGCACACAAAATTTAATTGCTGGTAAAAAAATAATAGAATTACAATACAGTGCTGCAAGTAATTCTATACAGTTGAATTGAATTCACTTACCTTTGTAGAAAATTTGCTACTATTAATAGATTTCCTTTATGTGTAATTGCAATGGTATACCTCATTAATTAACATTTTTGAAAATTAGATTATGTTAATTGGTGATTATTATTCCTAATTAGTATATCTTATTACTTCAAATTCAAATTTATTGCCTAATTGGCGCATTATTGAATTGCTTTTATAAACCTCTTGAATATATTTAATTGTTTTTAATTTGATTTTATTTCAAATTATTTTATTTATTGGTTTCTTTGCTTGTTTGTTTATATGATGTGGACCTTGTCATTTACACGACTGAACAATTAATTGGATTAATGTTAGTATTTTATTTTTATTTTATTTCAATCAACTTCAACTACGGGAATTTAATATATTATTGTTTATAATGTCAGAATACCTTTAACAAATGGTAATATCTATATTCTATGCATATGTTAAAAAGAATGGGAAAATATAAACTTTTTCATTTGAATGTAAAATGAAGTGTATCATTTTATTCTCATTTATCATTACAATATCTATTTGTTGAAGTTTTTAACTAATTCGGAAGTACATGTTCCATAATAAAATCGTATAATCTGATTTATTATTACGATCTTTATAAAATTCATGTGTTTATCATGACCAGAATCAAATAATATATTTCTAATTTACTTTCTCGATTTTGTACCTAATTAAGTGGATATCAAACAACTGTCAATTATCAGAAATGACCTTTGAAGCAACTGACTGAAAGCTGAATAATCCAAATCAAATTATTAACAATTTTAGTTAATTTTATTGCCATAAAGTAGAAAAATCCTATAAAATACATTAATTGGATAAAGTATGTTCAAAAATCAATTTGAATGCAGAATATACCTATTATTGGTCACGATTTAAAATATTGATACTGATTTATTAAAGAAATAATCAGTTTTTTATTCATAAATCTCATTAAATTTCCAAAATCAATGAAAATTTCCATTTGGTAGCATTAAAATATGTTTAATTGCACCTTTTATTTGATATCTTAATGAACCACCCCTTAAAAGTCAACCTAGTTATCAAATTGTTTGGAATATATAGTTTATTTCGTAAAATGACAATTTCTAATAGTGATAACTATGATTCAAAAAATTAATATTTAAAATTCCTAATAAAATCATTTAAATCAAAAGTTCGTCATCTCGTTAAAAAGCTAAGGCCACTGATTTATAAAACCAGCTCCATGTTATCTTTAAATCACACACATTCTGTTAAATATTGTCGCATATCCATTATTCTTTTTTAATAAAGTTAACACCATTGCTAATCATAATTTCAATATAATCGAAGGATGTTCGACTATGACAATATTCACTCGGGAAAGGAGCATTCACTCAATATAGCCTTCATGATCCAATCTTCACAGACGATCACATATGTTAATGTTTAGGACATGATTATTATATTTTTTTATTAATTTTTCTTCTAGTACTAATTTCGAAATTACTATTCATATTGGAAAATCTACCATAATTTATAATACAAAATGAAGGCAATAAACAATTTTGATCACTTAATAGATGTGCTGATATGTTTGAGATAAATAAATTCTAGAGACTTAAATTCAAAGTTAAAAGTAAGAATATTTTAAAATTTGACGAATATTTTCCAAATAACGAAATCAGTAGTTTATTCTGTTAAACATAAACCATCAGTTATTTGTTTAAAATATCCTAAATGAAGAACAGAGCGAGACTCATACATAGCACTAGTATACTTAATTCTTCATCATGTTCCAAAAATCCATTAGTGAATGTATACGACTTATCTTTTGGTGTGATAAAAAATATTTATTGTGAATATGGTGCCGTATTTTCAACGTTGCCTACCTTCCCTACGTCTTTCCTCTATAATCTGTACTAACAACTTACAATTTATTATTTTTTAAGTGGATTATATCAATTAAATTGTGTTTGAACTATGTATCAAAATAATTGTTGAAATCGTAACCGCAATAACAGGAGTTTCGTAATATGATAGTTGTGCTGAATTGTGTCATTTACAACCAAATAGATTAGAAGTACCGGCAATTTATTACCAAATTTCTTTGCAATTGTATTAACTTAATAATCGTCTTTCACGTCATTAAATTAATCGCGATTTTAAATTCAGTTAAAGTTTGGCTTTCCATTGTGTTTATACTCATGTTTTGAGGAGCACATATCGAATAATAACCAATCAGACATATTCATATACAGTATAGTATCCAGAGAAGATATTTTTAGTAGAAGTATAATAAACTTCAATTCAGAATAAAATAACCAAATTGTTATAGTGTAAAAAATAATTGAAAATAGAGATACAATATTATTTATTCAATGTTTTCTCAAAAGTGCAACACTGTTATTCAAAAAGTGAATTGATTATTATACTACATTCCCATTGATAATCAATATTGTAATGTTGAAACTAAATACATGTTATACGATGTGACATTTTAGTGTTGGTTTCAAAAGTATCGAAATTGCAATCTATTAATAATTTTTTGTGTGTCAATAACCTGCATGCTGTTAGATACTCATTTCAAATTTAGAATATAATGGCTTTGCTTAACAATAAATAAGCATGATGAATCTTTATTCAAATTTCAAATAAACAAAGTGGTACATAACACAAATTTTTTTCGATAAATATTAATCTGAAATAATGGTTTATAGCGATCACTACCACGTCTAAAAGCCATTGTAATTTATAGACACATTATTTGTTACTGTTGTTTTAATTTTGTCGAATGTTTTATTTTATGGGAATGTTAACAATTATTTTCAATTATTCTCTAAATAACTGATAAAAATTTAGAATTGTATCGAAAAACAAGCCAACTAAATTAACATGTCTCTTGAAAAATATGTGATCAAAATCTTCATTAACGAAAAGATGTTATAGTTATACTGTATTTTTGGTCTTTTTTGAATTTTCTTTACTAGACTTTATAGTCACCATTTTTAAGCTATAAACATAATTTTTTAACTACTGTAAATTTTCAGTCAAATATGTTACTTGTATGATACATTTGAGTTGTTAATTATGAAATATGCAATAGTCTTATAACAATAACTATTTTAATTAGAAAACAAATGAATATTTTACTTTAACAAGTAGAAAACTAAAATAAATTTTATTCGGATTATTTTATATTTCACGAAATAACTAGTATGAACCTTTTAATGGTCAATCATAACTAATTTTTTTCCAGCCAGAATCTATTAAATGATTTTTAACATGAGGGCTAATCCAGATGCTTATAGTTGTTGTTAAAACACAGAAATTGAAATTTCATATTGAACAACATTTTATTGTCAAACGTTCCTTTGTATGCTTCCAATTGACAACAAACCTCGGAATTGTATGAAAAAAATTACACCAATTGATTAGATAATGTAGCAATAATTATGCGATCATTTTCTATCCAATTTCAAGAGGTTAATAATTTTGTTCTGTTCTTATCAATAAACATGAAATATGAATTTATTATACTAATTTGATTCATCATAACAGAATCACTCCAAATATCCATTAGATAAAGAAAATACTCTTTTATTTTTGCATTATGAAATGTTAAAAGTTCTTTTCAACGATTATTTGAAAGTAATAGTTATGAGACAATGTTTTTTCAGTTTCAAATTTTTGAATAAATGTATTTTGGTTTATACTTTGGAGTGTTATGTTTAACAAATTATTTATTGTCGATTCTTTATTAGTTGTATCAATCCTAGGATTAGCCATTTCTAAATTATTTGCAAAAGACCTTTCGTGGAATCTTTTCCAAAGTGATTCTCGCAATTTCAATTACGCGTTGATGACGTACAAATATACTTACAAATTATAACTGATTGACTTCGGATATAAACATGTACTTTTTGTAACCAATTAATATAATTATGATACAAAGAAGTATTCTCATGCGTAAACCTAGTGCAGATTTTTCTACTAACTGTCCATGGGTGAACATAAAATAATTTACGACGCTACGGAGGCCACTGTTATGTTTCAACCGTATTTATAAAGTAAACTTTAGCATTTTGTTTATTAGATCCACCTGCTATGAAGTTATCAGAATCACTCAGAGAAGTCCACTCACAAAACACCTCATTATTTTTATATTTTCTGTATCATATCATAGCCAAAACGAAACACTCTGCAAAAAAATACGTGACAGACAAGCCCTTAAAAACATGTAATATCTTGCAAACTTTTCAATGATATAACTTCAAACTACTTGTGTTAATGATATCCTTCGTAGAACCTTCAAGATGCGATGTTGTTTAATTCAAATTGTGTCATTTTTGTTCAACAGATAGAAAGGTATCAGTCTGATTTGATTCTCCAAAATTTTTCAAACATCTTTCTTACTCTATTTATACATTGTATCCTCCCCCCCACGTTCAGCATAATATTATATCAAACCATGTATCATAGTATTACCGATAATTGAATTACAAAAAACTAATATACAATGTTTATTTTAATAGCAAAAACAACAAGAAAATGCTAGTCATCTACTTATTATCTTTTTTTTAGAAGAGATAACATAATGATGAGTTTAGATAAGTAAAATAGCTTAAAATAGACGAATACCAATACTAATATCAACACTTTCTTTTCTATCTTTAACTATTCCCGTAATAATAAGAGAAACAATAAAAAAGTGATATTAAGCTTCCACAAGATTTATCAACATTTTAGATCCAACTAATAGTCCCAAGAGTAGAGCACTAACTATATAAATTTAATAAGAGTGGAATTAACTTATCAACATTGCAATTAAAAAGAAAAAAACTATTACCATTTAGTTTTAGTCTTGAATATTCATTTTTGTTGCTTAAAGTGTTTGAAAACCAATTAGGTCTATACCTACTTGTTATATATCTTTCTTTCCTAAATTCATATTAAAATAAGTTTAGCTCAAGAGCACCTGCTTGTTGTCCCTCGCGGGCTAAAGTTTAGTTTTCTATTTATTAACTTCATTTATTCAGTTTTTAAATAAGAGTTTTCCCCTTTCAAAAGAGCAATTTTAACAAAAAATGTTAAGCTATAAACTGTTTATTTTTTAGTGTACGTAATTACGTTAAATTTTACATGATATAAATATATATTTAAAGATACAGATATATAATAGAAGAATTATATATTCAAAAAATTGTCATAAAAGTTGAAAAGAAGTAAAAATCTATTACAACTACACCTATGCACTATCCAACAAATAGTTCGTGGCAGCATCTAAATCCCAACCACAATGTTCTAATGCATTTGTAGCTTCTTCTTTGGTGAAACCCATACCACTCAATTCTTCAACGGCCAATGCCCTTGGAGTTGTAGCAATAGCACGGTTAATTGGTGGTGGGACTGAAACAGAAGGTTCTGGTTGTTGTGGAACATTTTCATTTTCAACTTGACCAGTTTGTTCTGGAGCTGGCTTACTATTACCAAAACCAGCAAAAATTTCATCCCATTCATCATTTGTAACTTCACCAGTATTTTGATTAGTGACTGAATTAGCAATTGGAATCACTGGAGCTTCAACTGTAGTGAATGGTTCATCGATATCTGGAGCAGTTATATTTTCATCCACAAACTCATTACCTTCTTCTTCAGCTGCAGCTTCTTCTAAATCAGCAAATTCATCATCGAATTCATCCTTAATTGGAGCGGAGACAGCGACTGGTTCAGAAGCAGGTTCAGCGACAACTTCAACTGGAGTGTCGATATGTTCAGGAGCAGGAATAGATACATCACCAACTGGAGTATCGAATCTATCAGAATGAACCTGAGGAGTAACAGCTTCTTTAGTGTCTTCATATTCTTCTTCGCTAGAATCACTTTCAACAACATCCAATTCTTTAATTGGTGGGAATTCTTCGTCAATTGGATTTATTGGTTTCTCTTCAATAACTGGTTTTTCTTCAGATAAGGATAATGCATCAATGGCTTCTTCTAAACGTTCGTTAGTAATGTCAGCTTCATCATTTCCATCTTCCTTTGATTCAAATAATTCAACTTCTGTAGTGGTAGGTTCAAGAGTACCAGAGGCAACTGTTTCATCTTGTGGTTCTTCCAAGGTTTCTGTTTCTAAAGCAATTGGTTTTGGAGATTGTTGAATTGATGAATCATCATCTTCTGAAGTAATCTTTTCGCTTTCTGTTGTTGTTGTGACAGATTCTTCCCATTGACCTGGAACATCAGTATTGTCTGCATCTAATGTTTGTTCATCAGCAGCTTTAGTTTGATTACTTTCATTAACTGCTGGTAATTCAACATCATCTCTAACAGAATTTGGAGCATTGTTGGCGACAGAAGAAGTGAATGATTCATTTCTTGGAATAGGGTATTCATTTATGCCAGTTTGAAAATTTTCAACAATTTCAGTGTTCTCATCAATAACTTCAGCAAGTTCACCTTCTTCACTTTGTGACATTGTTTGAGGAATATCCTTATCAAAGACATCACTTTCAGTCTTTTCAGTCTTAGTTTCAATAACATCTTCAACATTATTATCTATAACGTTTTTTAATTGCGAATTTTCAATGGTACCATTAACGAATTTATCAACATCTTCTTCATGAGAAATATCTCTAGTGGAAATAGCTTCTGAAATGTTCTTCATTGATTCTTCTGGTAATTCACCCATTGCTAATTTCATTTGCTTTTCAGCTAATTCTTGAACGTTATTAGCATATTCAAGATTTTGTCTTTGTAATTCTTCATCAGCTTTTTCAAATGCAGCCTTTCTTTGAGCTAATTCATCAAACATAGTTTGTAAATGGGCAACATGTTCACCATAAAGTTTTTCTTGTTCTTCAATTTGTTTATTTCTCTCATCCAATTGTGCTTGTCTTTCATTCAAATCATTTTCTGTGTTAGTAATATCTTCATATCTTTTTTGTAATTCAGCATGCTTTTGTTCAACTGAAACTTTATATTGATCGAGTTCAGTTTGTTTAGTCATGAATTGTTGTAAACGTTCATCTAAAGCGGTAATTTCATTAGTTAGATTGGCAGAAGTAATTTGAGCTAATTCTAATTGTTTGGCATTAACATCAACCATTGATTTTTCTTGTTTCACTTGTTGTTGCTTTTCTTGTAATTGTTGATTTAATGTTGCAGTTTGAGTATTTAATTGAGCAATTTGTTCCTTTAATTGTGCAGATTTTTGTTGAGATGTCATTAAAGTTTGATTTTGTTCATTTAAGTTATTTTCAATAGCATGATAATTAGCTTCAACAACACTTAATTCATTTTGTAAAGTTTCATTTTCACGATTAACAGTTAATAATTGATTTTGAATTTGTTCAGTTTGTTGAACATTTTGTTGATGAGTGGTACGTAAAGTAGCTAGTTTATTTTCAATATTTTGCTTTAATGCATTAACACGTTCTAATTCTTTAGCTGCTTGAGTTTTCTTTTCATTAGTAATAGCAGCTTGCTTCGAGACAGAAGTAACTTGGTTAGATAAATTAGCTAATTCAGTAGTTGCCGCAGATAATTTTGCAGAAGCAGCGGAATCAGCATATAAATCATTATTATGGAATGCGTTAGAAGCAACAGCCCCAACGGCAGCACCTGTAGCAGCAGAAGCGACCATACCAGTATTCATTGACATTGATGAAAAATTTGGAACTTGTGGTAATGAAACAGAAGCAGTTCTTTGAACAGGTGGAGCTGGTGCTTGCTTTTGTTGAATAGTTGGTAATGGAGCTAAACCTTCATTTTCTTCATGAATAATATTTTGACCAAAATTAGAAGTTGGTGTGAATTTTTTTAATTGTGGTGAAGGTTGTTGTTGTGGAATCTGTTGAGAAGCACCAGTAGCAACAGGTGAATTGAATGAACCATTTAAAATCATCAAATCGTTTAAAGAACCATTATTAGAATTTTGGACTTGAATTGGTTGTTGCATTTGTGGTGGTTGTAAAGATGGAGTATTAGAATCTTGGAAACTTGGTTTTGTTGATCTAGATGGTATAACTGCAGGAACAGGACCAGTAGTTTGAATAGATGGGATTTGTTGTTGTTGAGGATACAAACCTAATGATGGTGAATGTAATAATTCATTTGGAATAACTTCAGGTAATTCAATACCTTGATTTTTCTTTTGAATTAAAAACATGGCAATGGCAAATTCAGTTTTTGTAAAATTTGCATTATTATGAATATCAGCTAAATCCCAAATTGATGCTAAAGTTTCTTGTGATAATTTTGAAGAAAGGAAAAAAGGTACTAATAATTGTGAACTTAATGAACCAGTATTTTGTTTATCTAATGAATCAAAAATAACATCGAATTGCTTTTTCTTTTCTCCTGATAAAGTCCAATCATCAGAGGCATTATTAAAGACACCAGATGAAACACGATTAATGGTAGATTGTCTATTTAAACTTGAGATACCAGTAGAATTAGCAGATAATTGAGCTGGAACATTTACAGGTGACATTGAACTTAATTGTGAACCAGTATTAGTGATAGGAATTGGAATAGACACTGCATTCCATAATGATTGTGGTAATTGTTGATGTGATTGTAAAATATTTTCTAATTGTGAATTATTAGTTCTCTTTAATTGAATTAAATACATTGCCATAATAAATTCTGGTCTTTCCAAATTACCACTTGCGTCTCTATCACATAAAGCCCAAATTTCACCAAGGACTTGATTATTTAATTTAGCCTTTAAGAAAATATCCTTAGCCTTTAATCCCGATAAAGAATGTTCACCTTGAGCAGTTCTATCGAATAATTGACCATATTGTTGAATTTCTGTATTACTTGGTAAAGGTAATTCATTATATTGATTCATTGAGATATTACCTGAATTGTTAACACTTAATAATCTTGGTAACATTGGAGCTGGAGTGGCATATAATGATTCATTAATTGTTAAATTATTATTAATTTGTAATTGACCAATACATCTTAAAGCGGCATAAAATTCTAATTTGTTTAAGAAACCTTTATTATTTAAATCTACAAGCCCCCAAATTTGTGATAAAATTTGAGCTGATAATCCAGATTCAGAAAATAATGGTTTAACAGCTTCACCAGTGACAATATTTAAATTTTCCTTATCTAATGCCTTAAATTGTTGATCGAAGAAATTAATTTCATCTTGTGTTAATGGGACATTAAACACAATTGACATCTTTAAAAATAAATAATTATTGTTCAGTTATATGTAACACTTTTTTTCTATCTATATATATGTGACAACAAATAAATAAACAAATATTATATTGATTTAATCTATTTTGTAAATTATCCCTATACTATTTACATCAAATTTCTATATTAAATTTCAATTTTGTAGAAAAACAACAGATCTATCAAGAGGGTAACACTTGAAGGCAGGGTAAACAATGGTATCAAAATATTATAAAGGATGAGAAACCACAAGAAATGGAAAATTAAAGTTGATAAAATGCAAACATTGATTTTATCCCAGATACTTTTAAATAAAAAGTGTTTTTTCACATAAAAAAACAATTGTTTTGGGGATATTTGTTAATTATGATAATGTGGTTTTCATTTTAACGTTCATATTAGCCGCTGACAAAATTTAAAAAATATTACAAAATTCAAAAACAAATGCGCAAGCCCGGAATCGAACCGGGGGCCCAACGATGGCAACGTTGGATTTTACCACTAAACCACTTGCGCTTTGATATTTTGTCGTCATAGATCTGATGATTTTAGATCATGAAGTTTGTCAGATAAGAATACTTATTATTTTATACTAGAGATGTTGAAGTTATTCAATTACATCTGTTAGAGGTACTACCATTATCCATGTTAGTTTAGAGAGTTTTCAATAGTGAATGATTGAGAAATTTTATTTTTATTTTATTTTATTTTTATTTCATTTTATTTTATTTGTATTTTATTTTATTAATACTAACAATGAAACAGTTTCAGTTTATTGTTTTACATTGGTGTTAGATCAGATTTAATATTTTTCATTTTCATTTTATTTCCATTTCATTTTCTTCAATCCTTTCAGTGCTCTCCATTTTTACCTTGTGGCAATTTTAAATAAAAGGTTTGGTTTCACTGTTTTAGGTTTGTAGTTGTTGTTTTGTTTTGTCTTGTTTTGTTTTGTTTGGTATGTTGAACCAAGTTAAATTTAAATGTTTCATTTGGTATGGTGAACCAAGTTAAATTTAAATGTTTCATTTGGTATGGTGAACCAAGTTAAATTTAAATGTTTCATTAAGGTTTAATAGTGAAGTGAAATTGTGTCATCCCAATTATTATTGGTAGATATTGATAAAAGTTATCACACTTCAATCAGTCGCTTTCGCTGCGCAACGTGTCATGAACGGTGTGTTTAAGTTAATAGTAATGTTAATCGTCATTGTGATAATTTTTAATCATGCATCAATTTCTAAGAATCAAATTTTGATAAAGAAATTTAAGTTAGAAAAGAATTGTTATTGACAAGTGATTAAAGGGATAATTTACTTATGTCAACAAGTGACTACAGGGATGGTTAACTTGAGTTGACAGATAACTACAGGGATAGTTACTATAAATTCGACAAGTAATTACAGGGATAATTTACTTGAATATATTAGTAACTACTGGGATAGCTTACTTAAATTAATCATTAGCTACAGGGATAGTTAGATAAATTGACCAGTTACTACAGGGATGGTTCACTTGAGTCAATGGGAAATTCATTATGATAAATTTTTCATTTATTGCATACCCGGTTTAATTAGATAAATTTTATTGTTGAGAAGGTAAATGGTTATACGGTATTTTAGTGGAACAGTTATGAAAGGAAAAAAATTTCATTCTGCCGTGGTCAAGAGATGTGGAGAAATTATGATATAAGAAAAAGAAAAATTCTGCTTGGAAAAAGAATTTTTGGTTTTTAGAGAGGGATCGAGAAATTATAGAAAAATCCTGATATATTGAATTAGATAGTTTTAGAATCAAATATAGATTATATAGAAGTCAACATAGTTATTCATTAGCCACTAATTGAGTTGTCGATTATTTTATTAGATTCTTAGAGCATAAAATTAATCCAGAGCATTAATTTAAGTTAATTTCCCTTTTCAGTTTAATACCAGTTCCACTCCATAACATTGTCTGTTATGAAATGGTCACTATGAAGACTGATTTTATTGATCACGAGCTCAATTTATGTCTTACGTTATATGATGTTGTAATCGTATAGTTGCTTATGAATAATATTGGTAAGTCATTTAGTTGTTAACTGATATTGGGTTTTGAAGAAAGAAGTTTTTATTTTTATTTTGGTGGTAAATTTCCAAAAATGAATTTTATAATTGTTATTGCTTAATTTTGATGTTAAGTTAAATTTTTAGCTGTGCCGGTGTTGGTAAGTTTTATTGGTTTTAAATCATTAATAATATTATAGTGTATATTATTTGTTGTTATTCAGTTGATATGATAAGTGATTTAAATAATTATGTATTTTATATATGAATATTTAAATTAAGTATTATATTAATTTTTAATAGTTATCGTTAAATGTTATCTAATATTAGTTATTGAATTATAATGACAGGTAATTACATTGTAATAATTATTAATTGATTATTTGTTAATTATTGAATATTAATTTAATTAAAATTGAACAGAAATAATTTTGATAATTTTCCTTCATCCGTTTAATTTTTTCTACTCAAATTTTCCATTCACTGTTTTCCTATTTTACCTTGCGACTATATTATAATTAAGGTTTTGTTTTTAGTGTTGTGGTTTTAGTAGTTGTTTTATTTGGTTTAGGTTTTGTCTTTGTGTTAGCATTGTGTTAAAGTTACATCTATTCAAGGATAATAAAGTTATTATTTCAATAAAAGGTTAAAATGATATCACAATAATAATAGGGTTGAATATAAAATCATACATGTTGTTAAAGTCTTCCACTGCGTAATATTAATGGTGCTAGGTGTTATTCTTAGTGAACAATAAGTTTGATAAATGATGCCGTTTAGTGTTATCGGTAATTAAGAAATGTTACAGATAAGAATTTCCAATGCTTGAAAATTAATTTGATAAAAGTTTAGGTTCAAGAATGTTCAAGGATTATACTAGTGTTTGTGTGTAATTTCCAGAGTGAAATTATGATCTATTGTTTAGATCTTGTGATGTTCCCTTCGTGGTTCATTATGTGAAGAATATGTTTTAATTTGTTAACGATTAATTCATTGTTTAGTCTTCAGTAATTCTTAGCAGAAGAGTTGCAGTCCAGACTTGGACGTGGACCCTTTCGTGGTTTATCGGTGAAAACTCACAGTCTTTTCGTGGTTTGGTGGGCTAAAACTTGGTGGGCGAAAATTGCACTTTCTTTATTGACCATGTGCTGCCTTGTTTTAGTGTAAAACAATAAGGTTTATTGTTAATTAGTTTTAACTAGTGGTGGTCATTCAATTTAGTGAAAATTTTTATTATTGATGAAGTTCTCGAGATCAAATGATTTAATATAAATTGGAGCAAAAATTGAATTGTATATATTTTTAATTTCCTTTTGGTTTAAAAGAATCATCATTAAACTGAACTGAAAATTGTATTAGATAATTTTTGGTATATAAGTTATATAATAAATTCATTGTTAGTTTTCCTGTCACAATAATTTGTTATTCTATTATTTTATTAATTTTATAATTAAATTTGAATTTAAGTCAATTTTTAATTATTTCCCCATTAAGTTAAGATACGTCAACCCACATTAACAATTGTGCAATTTTGGGCAAAGTTGAAAAGCCAAAATTCATGTAATATTCACATGATATTCACGTGTTGTTTATATACGTGCACAGGAATACGCAAAACGGTACCCACAGGCCTTTTTTTCGCCTTTTTAAGTACCACTAAATTTACCCCGCTTTTAGCGTTTTGAGGTGTATATTTTTTACAAAAATGCCAATCTCGTTTTCCAATTTGATATTGGTAAATTTGTTAAATGACAAGTTGGCGAAAACAATTGGAACTTGGTACTCATAAATTAATTAGTTTTCAATTTAAAAAAACATAGAATATTAATACACATTTAACAATATAAAATAATATATATCTGATATTTA
>JAJLYE010000008.1:118936-128946 GCA_030571715.1 Grigorovia jiainica (nom. inval.) | reverse complement strand
CAAAAATGAACTTTTGTTTTTTTTGAAATTGATTTTTTCCAGGTACCTATTTTAGTGCAAATTTACTCGTGGGTACCGTTTTGCGTATTCCTGATACGTGCACTAAACACGTGACTGTACATTACACGTGACACTACGATGTCACAATTCACAATAAAAATTTTATTTGTTCGACGAAACAAATACATGTACATTATTAAAAACAAGATATACAGTATAAAAATAATTTAAGAACATTAATATAATATATAAATTTTAATTTAATATTTTATTGATTATTTAATACAACTTATTACTCCACATTATAAGATAAATTAAATAGTTACTAGCTAGGAATAAGTCCATTACGAAAGGCACCATTTTGTTTTAGACATTAATTGATGAAATACCACAAACATCAATTAATGAACTGACATTTTATTGTTTATTAAATTATTTTAGACGTCATTTTATACAAAATTATAATCTTGTAAATAGTAGAAACCTTATAGAAAATATAAGTACACAGAATATTAACAAAACTTTACGATTATACTTTAATAAAAGTAAATTCAAAAATCTTATTCTTATTGAACCAACCATAAAAATGAGTTCAGAAATGGATAGAGAACCAACAATCTCAGAATTGTTTGCTTACATGAAACAAAAAGATATGGAATTCGACTCCAAGTTTGCAAATCTATCTTCTGAAGTAAACAGTTTAAAAACTGAACAGATGAAATATGCTGGGATATTTGAGAACACTTCTAGACAATTTGCGGGTCTACTTCAAGATAATGTAGCTCTTAAAACAGAAGTTAACTCAATTAACGGAAGGAAAAATAACATAATTGAAACTAAATCAAACGTTAACGATGTTAGAGTAACTTTAAATGAAATTAAAGAAAACAACGCCAACGTAATTGACGTCAAAGATGCTCTAGAAGAAATGAAGAAAAACAAAGTTGATGTCAATGAAGTTAAGGTTGCTTTGAACAGAAATGAAGAGAAAAAGAAAAATGAGATTCAAGAGGTATAACAAGAATGTAAAGCAAAACAAGAAGATGAAAAAGAAAAAGAAAAGAATAAGTTTAGAATGATTATGAATTTTGAATCAAATGAACCAATTCACAATTACTTATTAAAAAGGATAACAGAAGAGATTACTGTGAGAAGAAATGGTATTTATAATCAATTTCCTCAAATGTTTAATGAAACTTTAAAAGATTTATCTGATATCGAGAACCCCGATCCAGACGAATATCCAACTTTAATTTCGTTATTCAAATTTATCTCAGACAGAATTGATCGACGAAGGAAGAAAAGAAGGAAAGGAATCGGTATATTTGTTTCACACCAAAACATTTTTACACAACCATTTAGTAATTTATTATGGTGAAGCTTGTAACTGTAACAAATGTCGTTTATGCAAATCCAAACCTTATGCCAAGGAAAGAATTTTGTTTAGAATGTACTTGTTACAAATGTAAATCTGCTATTCAACAATACAGAGAAATTAATCTCCAAAAGGCAGCAAAACAAAGAATCACACGCCAAAATAAACAATATCTCTACAGACCAATATTAAAAGAAGATAATGATGAAGATAAAAACAAAGATGATGATATTGAAAAACAAGGTTTTAAACGAGTTAGGTGAATTTTACATGCAAGTAGAAGGTAATCAAATTGATGACTTAATACTCAATAATAAGCAAATAGAAGATTTAGACAAGTTTGATATTTTTAGATTAAATCAACTTAAACAAGAGAACTCGAATAATGCGAGACAATGCTAGTTTTGATGCTATTTTAGATACAGTTTCCTCAAATTAACGCTAATTGTAAAGATATGCGGAAGGAAACAAATCAAATTACAATACAAGATTTTGTTATTACAAAGAATTATGGTAAAACAACACCAATTAGAGTGGAACCAGTTTATGGGTCTTCTACCGTTACCAACATTCAATTTAATTTATCAATTCAATTTAAAGACAAGACTTACATAAGTGATTTTACGTTCTACCACAAAATAAGACCAAGATTTTTATTGGAAAAGATTCATTAAAAGAATTACATTATTGTCTGTCACCTAGTTCCGAAACGATTAAAATTGAATCAGAAATAATCGATGTTTCCAACTTAGAATGTATTTTGTCATGTCCAAATTCATTATATTCAGTTAAGAAGGTTAATGATAATACTTTTGACGAGTTAAAGAGGAAATTTCCATCTGTTTTTCAAAAAGACATTTCCATGAAGGTTAAACACGATTATGAGGCCACAATCAATTTAGAAGGTTTTCCTTATACTAAAACGAAACCTTATTATACTAATGGTCCAATGCAAGAGATCCTAAAGGAATATATAGATCAACCTTTAGAAACTGGTTTATTAGTTCCAATTGCTTCAGATGAGATAGTGGCAGTTTCCCCAATTTTTCCAATCCAACAAGGTCCAGACAAAATTCGAATTGTTACTGATTTACGTAAAGTGAATAAACATTTAGTTTATACTCCACGACCAATACCACCTACCAGATTTATTTCAAGTGATTTAGCGAATTATTCTATATTTTCCTCAATTGATATTAAAAAAAAGCGTATTACAATATTAAAATCAAAGGTTCAAAACTTGGTATTGTTACACAATTTGGTACATTCAGATATACTAGGCTGGTTTTTGGCTTAGCTGTTTCTCCATTTTGGTGGTCAGAATTTATTCTTTCAGTTATTGCTACAATTAAGGTACCCAAAGATTCATCTATACATTATTATTATGATGACATTGTATGTGCATCCAAATCTAAGACTGAACATGCCAAATTACTGAAGGATTTCTTTAATGCTTTATCATTGAAAGGTTTAGTCGTCAGTGCTGAAAAAATTACAATTAATGAAAACAGAAATCAATTTTTTTGGGTTATTTAATTTCCAAAAACCGTTTTTGTATCGAACCCAGTAAAATTGAAACCATCGTGAAATGGGAATTACCCAATACAAAAGAAGGATATATGAAGTTTGTGGGATTTACAAATTATCTACGTTTATTCATACCAAATGCCTCTGCTTTATTAACCCCTTTTTATGATGCCATCAAGAATCCAAAAGCCAGGGATGAACCGTTATTAGCTAAATTTTTTGAAGCACTTAAACAGTGGATTACCAAATCCATTTCATTAAAATTATTTGATCCTTTGGTTTCTACAGTGGCGTATACTGATGCTAGTTTAATTGGTGGTGCAAGCCTAATTTGTCAACCAGAAATTGTAAATGGTAACCAACTTTTATTCCAATTGCCTTTTTATCAATGAAATTTAATCCAACCCAACAACGATATTCTACGATAGGACGTGAATTATTGACCGTTCTACATACTTTGGAGAAGGGAAGGTTATTTATGTCATCCCAAGTTACCATCTACACGGAGAATAAGGTATTATAAGTATTAGCAATTCAAATAGTGCAGTTACTGCTAGATTAAATAAATTTTAGATGTATTATCACGTTATAATTTAACTTGGATATATCTAAAGGGCGCCTACAACTTTGTTGCTAATTATTTTAAGACACTTTGGTGTTTTTAAACAAGAACATTTTGATTTTATCCTTTTTGCAAGATTATTTCGACATTATTACTTTATCAGTTGCTTCTAGGGATAGTGCATTTTATACTAAATTTTGAAGCACCTGATGTTTTGGATGTAAAGAAAGTCAATGAACAACATCAACTAAATTCAATTACTACTAATAATAACGACGATGAATTTATAGCTGACAGTTTCCAATTTGAAAATCCATATGATACTAATAATTCTGATTTATTGAAGATCAAACTTTTACTATTGACAAGAAAAGAGATTCCTCTTAAATATAAACAAATACTACGATATTTTACATTAATCGAGGAGGAATCAATTTGAGTTGAAAAGAACAATTTATTTAATATTTAATATTTCTAACCGATACTGATTAAAGAACTATGCATTGAAATCACACAATGGAGGCAAAAACAGAAAGTAAGAGGAAGCTTGAAACTATTGGATAAAGACAAAAAAAATTACGTGTCTTTTCATAAAGGTGAATGGGTATACAGATTAAGAGTTAAGAAACAGAAATACGAACCAACATGGGATGGGCCATATCAAATCATTGGCCAATTTGGTGAACAAAATTATCATCTAAGAAATACAAATGGTAAAATGTTTAAAAGTTCACAACATGGATCCCGACTGAGAAGAGCTTATTCACGATGTGGATCTCCAATACATCATGTTGCTGAATTCACTAGAGTTTATTCTGATAAAACAAATAAGTATTATCTTGACACAATTGGAGATTTAATTAAATTCAGAAAAAACTCTAGTGAATTTAGCAGCATGATGTATTGTAGATCCATATCGTGAATAAGCTCTTCTCAGTCGGGATCCATGTTGTGAACTTTTAAACATTTTACCATTTGTATTTCTTAGATGATAATTTTGTTCACCAAATTGGCCAATGATTTGATTTGGACCATCTTATGTTGGTTCGTATTTCTGTTTCTTAACTCTTAGTCTGGGTGTTATATAATATAAATATCATAGATTCGTATATTATAATAAGATTATATTTAATGTAGTTATAAGATATCTTTTGAACCCTTTTAGTAAATCTCATTCATAACAAAAATATTGTAAAGCGTTCAGTATAAGTAACAGATTAAGTCAAAGTATAAGATATAACAAGCATGGATCTTTTAAGTATTCTTAATATCAATATATTATTCAGAACAAATCAATATTTATTGGTGATTCTATATAAAATTATATAACTTCAATAAACTCATTAATAGGTCTTTGTATATAAAATTCAAATACAAAATACTTCATAATTATTACTAATAACTAATTGGATTAATTCTAGACAATCTATAATATTACTAATAATTAGTTAATTTATTAGTCAGGATTCTTGGAATTATTAATATTGTTTCTTTTCTCAAATTCGGATGACAAATCAATTCTAAACTCTAGACTTTTATCTATAAAACATTATACTCAAAAAGTCTATTGTACAACATTTGTACTAAAATGACATTGGGTCCATATTAAAACAGTTCCCGTGACCATATGTCAAAAATAGGAAATTCCTCGACGAGAGAATAAAAATAAACAATAAAACAAATTACAATATACAATAAATACATATATATATATACTTTATCATATCATTTAATTATACTGTTATTTTGAATATTATCATTCACATTACATATATCTTTATAAGTGCTAATAGACAACCCATCTATACTATAAAGATTAATTAAAAAAAACATAATATACCACCATCTACGGAATTATTACTAGGTTAAACGCTACATCCCCATAGGTTTAAATTAATCATTATTTAAACAATATTAAACTGTTGGAAATGAGTGTGTCAACTTATAGTTTACACGTGATTGACCAATATTTTCTATAAGAGATTAAATAAAAAACTTAATTATGAAAAACATTATTTATTATATACATTTTATATAACCAGTTTTTAATAAAACAATCAAAAGAATCATAAATTAATGTCACTTCGTTACAAAGTTTTAAAGCAATCGAGCGGTTATCAACATAAACACTCCATTTAGTATTCTTTCTATAATCAAAAGGATCCAAACAACTTGATACAAAAATTAATTTTTGTATTTGTTTGTTGGGTTTCATTAAATTGAATAGAGTAAAAAGCAATTCGGTAAATTTTAGTTTTTCCATTCTTAATATTTGGTTGTAAAAGCACAGATGCTGCACCTAACGTTGAAGCATCAGTAAATATCACTGTCTCTAGATTTGGATCAAATATTTTCAAAGTGAGTGACTTAATCAGCAATTCTTTAATTTCCTTGAAGTTAGTTTTCAATTTGGAGATTAGAGGACTATCTATCTTCTTAACTGTACTTGCTTCATAAAAAGGAGAAAGCAAAGATGTACAATTTTGTATAAAAGTTCTCAAAAAATTTATAAAACCAGCAAATTTAAAAACAAGCTTTTTTATCAGTTAGTAACGGCCATTTTTGTATCGCTAAAATTTTGTTTCTTTCAATTGAAATTCTGTTTGCAGAAATTTCGTAACCTAAGAAAATAATTAAATTCTTCGCAATTTGTATCTTTTCGACACTAACACAAAGGCCATGCATATCTAAAGCTTCAAAAATCATCATAATATACTTTAACTATCCTATATGGTGGGATATCTATGGTATTGATAATTCCATTAATAAATTTAGACCAGACTCCAGGAGCCATTAAAATACCATATAATAATCTATTAGCTTAATAACAACCAAATTCCAAATTATACCAATTTTGTCATTAGACAAAAGAATATTTTTATAAGCTTTTTCTAATATCTAAAGAAGAAAATATTTTCTTTTCTGATAATGTAGACAAAATTGCAATAATTGGAGGGATAGGGAAAGGTGTGTAAATCAAATGTTTATTACGTTCTCTTAAATCTGTAATAGTTCGAATTTTCTTTTTATCACTTGTTTGTAAAGCAAGAATTGGCGATAATGCCACTAATCTGGTGATAATGTCTTATTAGCTAAACCTTCTTCAACAAATATCTTAATAGCTTCACGTTTAATGTCACTTGAAAAATATGGTTTTGGTTTGTGGTAGGGAAAATCCCGTAAAACAACTTTAACAGTAAAATTATGGATAACCTTATGTCTTATATCTGCAGCAAAAAACTTGTGGATAGGCTTTAATTAGCTTATTCAACAAATCAGATTTTATTAATTCAAATAATTCATTGGAGTTGCCTATATTAGTCATTTCGTTAATAAAAATAGTTTCATTATTGAACGTCAAAGATTCCTTAAAAGTACCGAGTTTATATTTCAATCGTCGTAACATAGGTTTACCCAAAATAATATTTTGTCTGTTATAATTAATGACATAATACCAATATTTATAACTAAAGTTTTTTAAAGTAATCTCTAGAAAAAATTGTTGGTTGACAATAGAAGATTTCCCCAAAGCACCTTTAATACCAATTGGTTGACATGTCCTTGATCCATGTTTAAGAATCTTTATGTTGCCTGTATGAATAATATCAGTATCTTTCCACATTTCTGAATATGTGCAACCCATGTCTGCACCAGTATCTAGAAGGATAATTGGATTAATATCGTGGCTGATGCTTCAAAGTTAGGTACAGCATCTGTGCTTTTACAACCAGAGATTAAGAATGGAAAAACTAAACTTTACCCAATTGCTTTTTACTCTATTCAATTTAATAAAACCCAACAAACAAATACAAAAATTAATTTTTGTATTAAGTTGTTTGGATCCTTTTAATTATAGATATTCAAAAGAACAATGTAATTAATTGATATGATAAAGTATATATCTATGTATTTGTTGTATATTGTAATTTATTTTATTGTTTATTTTTCTTTTTTACATGGAAATTCTCTTGTCGAGGAATTTCCTATTTTTGACATATGGTCACGGGAACTGTTTTAATATGGACTCAATGTCATTTTAATACAGTTTGAAATTGGGGACCTGATATTGAAATAATACAATTTGTAATGTAGTTTTTTAATTCATTCATTGAAATTAGACACTTCAATAAATAATGATCACATAAAATATGTTTTAATTAACAATTGTAAAGTATTTGTAGTACATTTTGTGTTTTCAAGACAAATTTAATGAATTTAGCAATTTTGTTTTGTGCCATTTTTAAAATTACAAAACTAGCAATAATAAAGGTAAAAAAATACAATTACATAATTACTACAAAATTGTCTTCACAAATGGAATAAAAGAAACTTACCTAAATGAGAATATAACATCGACTTTTATGGTTAATTATTGGGGTAAACAATAATCATTCAAATTACATTGGAACACTTTGTTAGCAATTTAATTAAAAATGAATACTATTAGGTTATTATAATTTCCTAATTTAGAAACACGACGGGAAAAATCTGGACTTTTGGGTTATTTACCTTTGGGTTATGGTTAAAGCAATATATAATATATATATAAAGAATGTATTTTTCTATAATCAATTAATTTGTTTTTTCTAACATTCTTACATTTTTATTTTAATTTTATTTTAATTTAATTTTAATTTAATTTTAATTTTATTTAAAATAGTATCAATAAATAATATTGTCAAATACTTAAACAAAGAGAAAAATCAAAATGAAGTTAAATTCCAAAGCAATTATTATGTATTTCTTTTTTGTCAGTATCTTTATGAGTAATATTGTTCAAGGTAAATTTTCCGCCAGTCGTGCAGAATTTAGTGAAAAGGCCGAAGAATTAATTGAAGTAATGGATAATAGATGTGGACATAAGATTGATATTGATTATTTAAGAGATAAATTTTATGATACTAATAGGGCATTATGCAAGAAGAATCTTTTAAGACCATTAATATTGGGTACATTTCAAGAAAAGATTGATATTTTAGAAGATGAAGATAATGAAATTAATTGTAGAAGAGAAAATCATAATATGTTAAACGGTTTACGTAAATTACAAAATGGATCCATCAAGAAATATTTAAAGAAGGCCACCGAATTAGTTAAAGGGTTACCTAGTAGTGAAGGTTTAACTGAAGAAGAATTCAGACAACAATTAATTGACCATTTAGAAACCAAGGATAATAATGCACAAACAAAGAAGATGATTAATTTTTTGGTAAGAACCATCACTATTGTTACAGCAGTTATTGGATTTTGTGGTATGGGTTGGGTTACAGGTGGCTTATGTCATGCAGTGGCCGGTTTATCTGTAATTGTTTGGCTTATGTGGTTTACTAGTTTTGAGAGTGCATTTATGGGTAAATAAACATCTCTCTCTTTCTCTTTCTGTGGTTACATATAATACTGATATCAATAACAACAAACAAACAACACTCTATTCCCAAATGAATGGAATAAAAGACCCATATGTTTCACAAAGAATAAACGATTTGTGTATTGCACTGGAATCGTGCACTGCACTTGTTATCACACTCTGTGCGTCCAAGTGTGTGCGTTCCAAACAAGCACCGCAAACACCGCAGATCCCACTAAAACGCCGCACGGAAAACAGAAAACCGCACCTGCACACGTGCCCTTTTAATTATTTTCCGCCAACTTAAAAAAATGAAAAATTATTTTCCTTACAATCCAAAACCCTTTAACTTCTACACTGCTTTGCTTTACACAAAACACAAACAATGCTACTTCTAAACAAAAGATACACGATTCTATTAACAATAAACACATTCCTATCTTTATGGCTTAGGCCTATCTTCTAATTTAAACAACTCCACAAATCCATTAATAAACATCCTTACCAACCACGATAAATTTACACATTTTATTATTTTCTTTACTGAATCTTGGTTACTGTGTCAATCAATAAGACAAATAAATCATTGGTCACAATGGGAAGTTACGTTGCCGCGTTGGTCACAGATTGATAATGATTTTAATTTAACTTTAAATCAATATGGATTAAATAATGGGATTATTAATAAATATTTAATTATTTTACCCTTGACTATATTAATGGCTTTAATTAGTGAATTTTTACAAGTTAAATTTACTGGGGGGGCAAGAAATTTTGATAATGGTGATACTTTGGCTAATTTAATTGGCGTTATTTTAGGTAACTTATTAAGTATTATTAAAAGTGGATATACTAGATGATAAATTTTTTCTATTTCTCTAATTTCTCAATCTATTTATTTATATTTATTTATTTATGTACTTTTTTTAATAATAGTAAGACCTATTAATGTTTTAAACACACTGCAATTACTTTATTAATTATATAATTAAACAATAATTTCAAGTTTCATTTCTACTTCATTTTTCATTTTTCGCGTTTTTTTATAATGAACAAAAAAAATAATAAAATTTCCAATTTCAATTGTAATAACAATAATAACAATAATAATAACAATAATAATAACAATATTAATAACGATAACAATAACAATAATAATAAATTAATTTTAAAACATTTTTAATAATACTTAATAAATT
>JAJLYE010000008.1:83384-118916 GCA_030571715.1 Grigorovia jiainica (nom. inval.) | reverse complement strand
TTTAAACACACTGCAATTACTTTATTAATTATATAATTAAACAATAATTTCAAGTTTCATTTCTACTTCATTTTTCATTTTTCGCGTTTTTTTATAATGAACAAAAAAAATAATAAAATTTCCAATTTCAATTGTAATAACAATAATAACAATAATAATAACAATAATAATAACAATATTAATAACGATAACAATAACAATAATAATAAATTAATTTTAAAACATTTTTAATCAAAAAGACAAACAAAAACAGACACACAATGAGTGATATAGACGATTTAACAGATTGTGATAATAATAGAATGGGTATACAATCACCATGGTTATTTGAAACATTAACTAAAATAGTAATAGATCATGATTATTCAATTTTCAACAATACCAATAACAATAAAGAATTAAATAATAATAAAGATGATTCACAAAATTTATTATTACAATTAATTAATCATTTTAATAACGATATACCAGAATTATTTCAAATTAAATTTGAAGATGAAAAAAAAATTAATGATAGATTAATAAGATTAACAAATTGGCTTAAGGATAAATTTATCATAACAAATAATTATCCATTTACAATATTAAGAATTTGTGAATTATGTTTTGATCCATTAAAATTTTATAAGTTTAATGAATTTAATAAATTTTTAAATGCCTTAGAAAAATGTTCATTTATTAATTCAAATTGGGATTTTGAACCATATAATAATGATATAATTACCAGTGATACTACTACTACCACCACCACCACCACTAATAATAAAATTACTAACGATACAATCATTAACAGTAAGGATAATGATAATGATAATGTTTCATTAAATAAAATTGAATTTATTAAAGATGATAAAATTATAAATAATAAAGAATATACAGAATTTATAAAAGAAATTGATTCAATAATGAGTGTACATTTTGATTATGAAGATGAAGAAGAAGATGAAGAAGAAGATGATGATGTTGATGTTGATGTGGATGAAGAAATAATAGAAGATGATGATGGTGATGATGATGGTGATTATATGGATAAAGATACAATTATAAATGATGATAAAAATAATAAAGATAATATTGATAATAATGATATTACGAAAAAGAAAGATTATATAAAGAAAACATACGAAAATGGTAATATTGTTGTTGAAGAATATTATGATGATGATATTGATTTAGAAAATGCAAATGAAATTGGGAATGAAATTGAAATTGATACTGATGCTAATAATATTTTAAAAGAATTAAATGATTCAGATTCAGATAATGATGATTTAGATTATAAAGAGGAACAAGATGAAGAAATGGATGATGAAGATGATGAAGATGATGAAGAGAAAATGGGAGAAGGTGATAATGAATTGATTAACGATGAAAATAAACCAGATATCAATGAAAATAAAGAAAATGAAACAAAACTAATAAATAATAATAATAATAATAACAATAATAATACAACAAAAAGAGTAATATAACTACACCTAGAAAGAGGAAACCGACAGAAATTGATAATTATGATTATAATACTGAATCACCTATACAAAATAGTAATGGAAAGAATTTTAATAATAATGAAAAGATAAATGATATTGGTACACCAATAAAGAAGAATAAAATATCAGATGAAATATTACAATCACCACATGAAAATGAGAATTTAGATATTATTGAAAATGATAGAATACGAGCAATTAATAGTCCAAAAAATACACAACAAAAATAATTATAAATTTAATTTTAATTTTAATTGAATATAAATTTTGATAAATATAAGTATAAATATAATATAAATAAATATAATATAAATAAATATGTTGGTATAATATATACAAGGATGGACAATAGATAAAGTTAATTAAATAGATAAAGTTAAGTTAATTAATTTAATTTAAAACACAATCACCATCTCATCATGGACATATCATTTCTCATTCTCATATAATCTAATAAACCTTCAATTTGACCCATACCAGCAATAGCGATATCTTGATCCCAAATAAATTTACTTGACCAATCTTTAATATCCTTTAAAGTAATTGAATCAATTAATTTAATTAAATTAAATCTTTGCCAATCAACAATATCATTAATATTATTAATCTTGTCATTTGCCTTAGAATTATAAAAAAATTCCAATGCTAATAATTTTGAATTAAATTCCATTGATAAAAAATTCAATTTTAACATTTGTTTACCCCTCTCCAATTCCTGTGTTGTCACTGACACGGTCAATCTATTCCATTGTTTTAAATTGAAATGAATCATATCATCAATATTATTAAAATTATTAAAAATTGTTTGTACCCCCCAAAGACCCGTCTCTAAATAATTAAATTGGAAATGATTAAATGATTGACAAAGTTGATATTCTTGAATATCATTTAAAATTTTTAAATTTTGTAAACGTGAATGTGGATCCTCTGAATTATAATTACCCATTATAATTTTTGCAATTTGTGATGACCAAAATTCACGAGACCACATATTGAATGGACCTGTTTCTATGGCGATAGTGATCCATGCCTTGGGTAAAGTATCATCTCTAATTCTAACTTCTGAACCTAAGAAAGTTGATTTTTTTGGTTGAACCAAATTTGTTTTATCTTGTGAGGAATGGGTTGTGGTGTTTATAAAATTATTTGATATAATTTTTGACCAATTTTCATGTAGTGAATTGTTTGATTCCGTGGTGGTAATAATTAAATTATTAAAATTACTATAATAATTTTTAATTAAATTTTTCAAATCATTTAATTCTAATGCAATAATTGAATCAGAATTACCCCTTATTGGTAATGATAATGGTGTATTTTGATACGCAGTGGAATGTAAATGTTCCAAAACTGATTTTTCATTATTTGCCTCAAAATTATCAATTTGTAAAGCAGTTTGCCTTTTCAAAATATTAAATTTATTTAAATCAATTAAATTATCTAGATTATTAATTAAAGATTTATTAATTAATTTAAATAAAGATTCAATTTTATCGAAAATTTATCAATATTTGATAAGAATTTAAAATTCCAAATATTGTATTCTCTTTGAAGTTTAGTTTCCCAAATGATACCATTATCCACTAACCAATTATTAATCTTTGTATCAAAATTAATAAAATTATTAAAAATATTATTAATACCATTATTAAATTTATTTTCCACATTAGTACCAAATTTCCAAAACAAAGTAATCTCGCTTGGTTTAACATTTAAATATTTGTTAAATTGAGGGAATGTAATTAAATTAATACCATTTGATAATTTTGTTAATTTTAATTTATTTTCATTTAATGTCTTTAAAGTTGTTGTATAAAATCTTTTATTTGATATTATTGATTTTAACATTATGATGTTTAATATTGTGTTATTGATCCAATATATTGCAATAACAATGAATAACAATAAATAACAATTATAGTAGTTACATATATTGTACAAAATTAAGGGTTAGAAAATCAGTTTCGAAAATTGTTAAAAATTGGAATTTGGTAGTGAAATCAAATTTGATTGGTGGATACAAACAACCGCTGTGCAACCTTTGGATGACACGTGCCACCGCATCCAACCGCGTGCAACCCGCCGATAAACGCGGCGATGTAAATCCGTTTGGAAATAATTAGGAGTCGGCAGTGGAAACACGCAGTGAAATTCCGCAGTGATTATCATTCAGTTTACCGTGCAGTGAAAATGCGTCGATCTATATATCAAATAGGAGATTGTGTTGTAATAGGGTTGGTCTGTGTGGTTGGTAGTTTCCTATTTTACAGGACGTGTGTTTGCTGTTGTTATTGTGTGCCGGGTCTGTGTTTCAGGGTACATTGCGTCCAGATCTCGGGTCTCATGTAACCTGTTACACTGTTTGCAGTAATAGTAACAACAATGTATCTGTGCTCATCGAAGAGATGGATGATGATAATAACTCCGTTGATTCCTATTTACATTCTATCCATACACTGTATATATATATACCGTAGTAGTATAGTATAGTATAGTATGTTTATTCTTATGTTATGTTCCACACTTGGCAACATAAAAGCAAAATATACTGATTACATATTAAATATAAAATAAACACAGTCATGGAGAATCTCATGGAAACACAAGAACTAATTAAATTAGTTGAATATAAATTAAATGCATGTGCCAAAGAATCATTCAAACATAATAAATTATTAAATTTAAGAAAATTAGTTGGTCATGCAAATTTATTAGATGATTTATTATATTACAGAGATCAAATTTATTTCGATACCACATATATAACATCTACAAACTCTACAACGGCATCATTAAGACGTTATAATCATTACGAAGTGGATGATCATATTGACAAATTCCTATTGACTTCAAAAAATAATTATAATAATTGTAATATTGATGAGGAGACTGATTTCGAAGAAGTTATATTAAGTGACTCGGATAGTGATTTTAATAGTGATGATGATGATTCTGAATCTAGTGGGGATAGTGATAATGATTTTGAATCACAAGATGAGGACGATGTACAATTCTATACTATTGAAGATGCATTGAAATTAAATATAAACACCGTCACCGCCACAACAACAAAGACACTCACCACTGTATAAATAAACACATCCACTCACTATAACACAATACAATATAACATTATATAAAATAATATATAAAAATTTAAATATTCAATACAAAAAAAATTTATTCCACCGCCACGTGACTTTTAACACTCTCAATTTCATTTTTTTCACTAATTAACAATTAATTTAACAATAACACAATTTTAATAACAACAATTGTAATAACAACAACTTTAATAACAACCACAACCACAACACAATGACCACAATCGCATCCGAATACGGTACAGAAAACAACAACGTCCCCATCGAACACAGATTTAATCCATATAGTGATAATGGTGGTACCATCCTAGGTATAGCTGGTGAAAAATTCGTCGTATTGGCTGGTGATACAAGACACACCACAGATTATTCAATTAATTCACGTTATGAACCCAAAGTGTTTGACGTTGGTGATAATTTGATTCTTACCGCTAATGGTTTTGCCGCTGATGGTGTTGCACTAGTTAAATCATTTAAAAATGAATTAAATTGGTATCATTTTGATAATAATAATAAAAAATTAAATGTTAAATCTGCCGCTAGAAATATTCAACATTTATTATATGGTAAAAGATTCTTCCCTTATTATGTACATACTATACTTGCTGGATTGGATGAGGAGGGGAAAGGTGCTGTGTATTCATTCGATCCGGTCGGGTCTTATGAAAGAGAACAATGTAGAGCTGGGGGGGCAGCGGCGTCTTTAATTATGCCATTCTTGGATAATCAAGTTAATTTTAAAAATCAATATCAACCTGGTTCTGAGGGGAAAATTAAAAGAGAATTGAAATATTTATCCATTGATGAAGTTATTAATTTAGTTAGGGATGCCTTCACTTCAGCAACGGAAAGACATATTCATGTGGGTGATGGGTTGGAAATTTTAATCGTTACTAAAGATGGTGTAAGGAAAGAATTTTATGAATTAAAGAGAGATTAATTCAATTATGTATTTTTCATTCTGATAATAATATTTACATACTATATAAATAATAACTCAATAATAATAATAACAGCAACAATAACAGTAACAATTTTCTAAGATAATAATATTATAGTATACAATATATTATATACATATATCAAATGTGTAAATATTGTGATTGATTAATTTGGTAAATCAACTGCTGAACCCTTTATCACTTGCTTATAATAAATATAGAAAAAATCTGAATATAATAATGTTTGAATAATACCAGCTACAATTGCCACTGATTCAAATTTACCTTCTGCCCAATATCTCCAACACCAATTGAAAATATAAAATAATCTATATAAACCTAAGGCAAAAATATAATGAATTGTTAAACTTTGTGCCCTTTTCATTTTAGTTAACATAAATAATTGTGGTAAAATTGCCACACATTCTAACCAAACACTAAATGACCACATAATTTCTAAAAATGTATACCTTTGTGTAAAGATCAATGACATAATCAACGAACCAATTAAAAGAAAATGAATCTTAAATGTATCATTCATAACCATTTCCTTATAAGCAATTGGATTCTTTTGTTTAAATTGTTGCATTAATACAACAATATAAACTGATGAGGAAATGAAAAAAATTTTCATTATGGTATTATAAATTGATATCCATTTAAATGTAATTAAATCTAAATAACGTGAAAGGAAAATTAATGAATATAAAACTTGTGTCTTAAATGAAATACCATCAATTGATATCGTCGTACGGATGGTATGGATTAAGATACCAATTGAGGCTAAATGTGAAAAATCACCTAGGATTCTAAATATGTTTAACATTACTTAATTTGACTAAGTATTATGGTTTGTTTGTTTGTTTCGTTGAATAAGTTTAATTGTGTGATAATTGAAAAAAAAATTAAATTTTTGAATATTAAATATTTTTTTTTCTTTCAGTTGTTTTGATAAAATTATTTTTTTTTTTTTGATTTTTTGATAAATTAGACACTTGTCAATTTTTTGTTCGATGACTTGGTGAAGTTGGTTTTAACTGATAGTGTTTGTGTATTTGAAGTAATTGTTCTTGAATGAGTGTGGGTGTGGTGTTTGCGATTATGAGATTGGTAATATTGTAATTGACTGTGTATGTTTTTATATGTAGAATATACGTATGTAAAGTAATTTTATAACTACTTCAATGAGTACCCCTCAAGGGTCTCTTTATTGGAAAATTAAATATTAAAAATATCTCTAATTGAAGTGAGTGGGAGTGTAAGGCGAAGAGAGATTGATTAATGCAAAATATATTATTAATTGTAATTCTTTTCTGTAGAATAATGATGTTATACAAAATTTGTTTTTATATATGATATAAATAACAATATACAAATAAATTGAAAAAAAATAAAAATAATAACATAAAAGAAAACTATTTATCATTATCACTATTATTATTATTATTATTTATTATTATTTCAAATTTATCTATCTTTTTTTTTTCTTTTTATTAGTGGGATTAAGAGTATAGGTTTAAAAACATTTTCAAATAAACTTTAATAAGTTATTTTTTTTTGTTTATTAAAAATCTGACTTAGTACCATGAAGTTGATATTTACCAGCAAGTACATCATCTAAAATACCAGCAGATGCAGCAACTAAACCTAAGAATGGTTTAGATGGATCTAAAACTTTTGAAGTATATTCTGGATGATATTGTGTTGCAACAAAAAATGGATGATTCTTTAATTCAAAAATTTCACAACGATTATGTGTTTCATCTTTACCAACAAAAATTAATCCATTTGCCTCTAATTCAGGTACTAAATTTGGATTAATTTCATAACGATGACGATGTCTTTCTTCCACAGATTCTTTATTACCATATAATTTTTTAATAATAGACCATTCAGTTTCATCTTGGAAATAAGTTGGTCTTAAACCTAATCTCATTGTACCACCCATTTTTTCTTTATCCACTTCTGGCATATAAACAACAACTTGATCCTCCTCAGGTAAATCTTCAATAAATTCAGTGGATGAACCATTTTTCTTACCAAGAACAGAACGTGTAAATTCAATTGTAGCAATTTGTAAACCTAAACAAACACCTAAATATGGTACTTTATTTTCACGTGCCCATCTAGCAGCTAACATCATACCTTCAGTACCTCTAGTACCAAACCCACCTGGTACAAGAACACCATCAGCACCACTAACTTTATTCCAAGCTTCATGGAATTTTTCTTTATTAGTTTCTTGTGTTTCTGGTTCTAAATCAGTTGATTCTACCCAATCAATTTGTAAAATACGACGACATTGCATTGATGAATGTTCTAATGCTTTAATAACAGATAAATAAGAATCCTTTAAATGAGTATATTTACCCACTAATGCAATTTTAATTGTTTCCATGGAAGCATCAAAATTTGATGTCATTGCCTTCCATTTAATTAAAAGATCATCACCTCTTTCAATATCTTGTGGTGTTAAAGTAATTGTCTTTAATTCTAATCTATTATGTAAATAATCCATCATTTTTTGTTCTAATAATAATAATGGTACATGATAAGTAGAATTAACATCATGAACATTAACCACTTGATCAATACCTACATGACAAAACATGGAAATTTTTTCAGTGGTACCCTTTTCTAATGGTTCAGAACAACGAACCGCGATCATATCTGGAATTAAACCTAAAGATCTTAAATCTTTAATAGCAGCTTGAGTTGGTTTTGTCTTTTGTTCACCATGAATAACAGGTACTAAAGAAACATGAATTAAAGCGAAATTTTCTCTACCGACTCTAAATTGGAATTGTCTTAAAGCTTCCACGAATGGAGCACTTTCAATATCACCCACGGTACCACCTAATTCGATAATACAAACATCAGGTTCCATACCAGTATCATCCACAGGAATCTTAGCGACACGTTCAATCCAATCTTGAATAGCATTTGTTAAATGTGGTACAATTTGAACAGTTTTACCTAAATAATCACCTTTTCTTTCCCTAGCGATAACATGTGAATAAATTTTACCAGTAGTAATATTATGATCTTTAGTTAAAGTAACATTTAAATAACGTTCATAATTACCTAAATCTAAATCAGTTTCACCACCGTCATTTAATACGAAACATTCACCATGTTCTAATGGTGACATTGTACCAGCGTCGATATTCATATATGGATCAATTTTGATTGAGGTTACTTTTAAACCTAATGTCTTTAAAAGCATACCAGTAGATGATGCTAAGACACCTTTACCGATACCAGAGATAACACCACCAGAGACAACGACGTATTTCATTTTGTTTTTTTTTTGTTGTTTTTCTTTTTGACTTTTAGGAAGTTATTTAAATTTGCTGTTTGTAGGAAATACAAAAAACCAAATACAATCTGTTGTAATTGAATTAAAATAATTAAAGTAAAAGTAAATAATAATTATTTATTTAATTTGTTAAAGATGAAGAAAAAATTTTTTTTTTTCAAACTCATCGATTTTTTTTTTTTTTTGCCAATTTTTTCAAGAATTGGAAAAAAAAAAAAAAATTGACCAAAACGGAGAAAAAGAAATGCAACGGCCGAAAGAGGAAATTCTGTTGTTGCCATGGCGATTGCCGTGCACGTGTTTTCCACGTGACCGGTTGCAACTGCCACGTGCTATTCACGTGCCTTCGATTAAATCGGCCGACTTCAACCACTGGCCACGTGCCATTCACGTGCCCCTCACAACAATTCGGCCGATTTTAAAAATTCCAAAATTTTTTCATTTTCCACCAAAATTTTACTTTTCAATTTTTTTTCGTTTTCTCGCGCGTTCGATTCCCCTGCAGAACCAACAGTTTTCACATTATTAACTATTTTATTAATTAAATTATCATTATGGGCAATTTTTTCCTTCAATTTATTCTGACAATCTCGTAATTCAATCAATTTATCATAAACTGTCTTATCCATCTCCAAATTATCTCTACTCAACGCAATCAATTCCTTTGCCATCGTCTCTTCATCAAAACTTTGCTTCTGTGTCAATTTAACTTTCTTAGTGGGTTTATCTTTATTATCGTTATTATTTTGAATTATCTCTTCAAATGTATTCGGTTGACGTAATATTAATTCCATCGTTTTGAAATGTGCTATAGATTTCTCAAGTGATAATTGAAGATTGTTACGTTGTTCAATAAGACGTTTGGGGGGGATCGTTTCTGGAGGGAAATTAATTTTATATTTTTGTAAATATAATTCATCAGCTTTTTGTAATATTGATATATGTGTGTTTCTTTCTTGTTGTTCTAATGTTATTAATTCTTCTTCTGTCATCCTCTCTCTCCTTTCTATTTACTTTCCTTTCTTTTGGTTCATATATAATATAGATATATTTTTTTTAGCTTTTTATTATTATTTTATACAATCTTGAAAAATAAACAATTTATAGTTTCATAATTTTAATTTAATATCATTGCTTATTTCTTAAATCACATATACTATACCAGATACTTATATTGAAAAAAAATGAGCGGACTTTATAATTCTGTAACACCAATGAAATTAGGTTTGAAAAGAAAGAAACAGACAAATGATAACACTAACAAAAAAAATAAAACTACAACAAATAATGACATTAATGATTCATCTTAAATAATGACATTAATATTCATCTTCAATCAAGAAAAATAAAATTAACCCATTGATTAATAAACAATCTTCTCAACAAATTGATTCAAATAATTATGATCAACTATTACAAAGACATTTGAAAAGACTAAATAAATTTAGCACTATTCCAAACAACAACAACAACAACAATAACAATAACAACCAAATTAAAAATGTTTTTGATCCACACGTAGACGATTATTCAAATTTAAATAAAACACAAAATAAATCAATTTTTTTCGATAAAGATAAACCAATCATAGGTAAATGTCAAACACTCCCCAAATCATATTTAAGATTAACATCAGAACCAAACCCATTATACATTAGACCATTAATTATTTTACAAAAATGGTTTAATCAATTAATTAAACAATATAACGATAAAGAAATAAATTATACTTATATTTGTGATCAATTAAAGGCAATTAGACAAGATCTTAGAGTACAAATGATTGAAAATAAATTTACAATAAGAGTTTATCAAACACATTGTCGTATTGCATTAGAAAATTTAGATCTTGGTGAATTTAATCAATGTCAAAGTAGATTATTACAATTATTTAAAATTTCAAATTTAAAGAAATCAAATTTTGATGAATTTAATATTTATTTAATTTTATATTATATTATGATGAATGATATGGATTCAATTATTAATTTAAGATTAAGATTAATGACAGATTCTATCGAAGTTTATAAAAATCCAGATGTACAAATAGTTTTAAATTTATCTAATTTTATGTTAAGAAATGATTATTATAATTTTTTCAAAAATTTAAATAAAGTTAAAGGTTATGGTAAATTTTTAGTGACAACTTTTATTGATCGTGAAAGATTGAATGCCCTATGCAAAATGTGTAACGCTTATAATCAAATACCAGAAGATTTAATCATCAATGAATTAAATTTATCAAATCATGATGAATTTTTAACTTTATTAAATAAATTTAATTTAACAAATCAATTATTACAAAAGGAAAATATTAATACAAATGAAAAATATTGGTTTATAGAGGGGAAAAGATCAAAATTAAATTTCCAAAAAGCTTATAATTCATTAAAGAAAGTTGATATTAAGGGCCAAAAATAATTTTAAATTCAAATTTATTTTTTATTATATAATATATTTAAAATATATTAAATTAATTAACATTATAGAAGTAGACAAATCTTATTTAATTTTTTTTTTTGTTTGTTTTTGCATTTATATACTACTTGTGTTATGAGTTACATGTTCATCTAGTGAACAATTAATATTACAATTGTCTTTTTGTTTTGCTTTCATTGATTATAAGTTAATTAAAATTCTTTTATTTCAATGACAAATCTTTGTGTATTTTTCACTTTACTAAATACTTCCCTATAAACATCTTCATTAGATAAATTAATCTTATACCAACCATCCACTAATGCAGTAATATAATACATAGATTCATCGAGGATTTTTAATTTATCTCTAAGTAAAATATCTAAATTCTCCAATGTATCCACAATATTTGTCATTGCTTTTAAAACATGGTAATCGCCATTATATAGCACTTTAATTTTCATTTTTTCAATTTTATCATTTATAAGTTCATTATTAATAAATATAATATTGTTGTTATTAATATCGTTGTGACAGATATCATTAATACATTGAAACCAAATATCTTTTAAATTATCATTTTCATTAAGTAATGGCATTAAATTAATTAAATAATTATTAAATTGAGTTAATCTCTTCCCAAGGTAATTATCAAGATTCTTATCTTTGAATGAAATTGGATATGGTAATGCTGGTAATTGTATTTTTTCTTGTGTTAAACTATTATTACTATTATTATTAATATAACTTATTAATTGTGCATGTAAATTATAAAAATTTTGATAATAACAATTAAATTTAATCTCTTGATTACATTTATTCTTTAATAAAATATTATAAATTACTCTATCATTTGAATCTTCAATATCAATCATTTTACAATTATCAATAACTGAATCAATATTAAATTGAATCTTTGCAATGGCATTATTATCAAAACTATGGGAACTAATTGGACTATACAAAATATCTTGATCTAATAACGCAGATACATCAACTTCATCATTAGAAAAAATATTTGCATCAGAACCACTATCAGTACCATTCGTACTAGTACTTAATTTTCTTAATGTATCATATTTATAACTATTTAATAAGAATTGTTCATTATTATTGAATGATCCATTTGATATTGTTCTAGGTGATGATGCCTTTACAGAGACAGAATTTGCACGAGATGCACATCTCATTGAAAAATTTGATGAATTTAATGTTGATGGTGATGAAATTGGTAAAGATGATGCAATGTTATTAGTATTTAATGGAGAAGCACTGAAGGATCTTGGATGACTAATAATATATTTACCTTTCAATTTTGAATCATTGGTTTTACTGTCTTTGTTGGTTAATTTCAATTTTTCTAATTCCATTTGAATAGCTTTCTTTGAACCAGGGAACATATTTTGATTACGCACTAAAATATTTAATTGTTTATGTTCCTTTAATATATCAAATGGTAATAAACCTTCACCTAATGTATTAATTAATTTAACATAAACCAAAGTACAACCATGAATCTCATCAGTTTCATTATCGTAACCTAATAATTGTACAGTATCACCTTTTTTCACTTCTAAATAATTTCTCTTACTCATACCAATATCTAATTCATCAATATTTCTCTTCCTCTGCATTGGTACATAATTTTGTGTCACTTGATAATATAAGTTATAGCCATTGGTTAATTGATTAAATAATTCAGAATTGTTTGTTATTATATTTCTAGGCATAGTATTGAATGGTGTGGATATGTCTAATGATTTTAAAGAATTGTCACGTTCCATGGGGGGAGTTTGGTCTCTCTTGCCGTATCTATATGGAGATGAAGTTTGTAATGTATCTAATAATGAGACCATTTCGTAAATTTATTTAATTTATCCAATTTTATCTGCTTTTTTCACTCGTAATAAATATATATTAGTAAAATTAAATTAGAGAGAAAGAAATAAGGATACCAAGTAGATTGTCTAGTAACTATAATTGAATATTATATATGTTTTTTTTTCTTGCATTCATTACATAAATGAAACTAATAAACAAACAATTCAACAAGAATTTATTTCCCTATTATAATTTTAAAATCTGTTCATTAATTAATCAATAAATTTCATTCTTCATGTTTATCAAATTAAATTAAATCTTAAATCTTTAACAAAGTTTCTCACTGATTTTCACTGCAAACTCTAAATCTGAACCATAACGAAATTTCCATATTAGTCCACCATCCACATTAATGCATCTACACTTGTTTACTGCATTGCCGCTTTGGGTATACCTCCTTCCCTTTCGGGCCCGCGCTGTTTACCTTTTGGGAAAAACAATTTCCGAAACTAGTTATCCTTTCCTCCAAAATAGGAAAGGCCAGAATTGCTTTTTCTCAAAAAAAGTCCTGAGAATTCCCCTTTATGGCAATCTGATACTTTTCTTAGATTAACTTTAATTGAAATCGTATAAAAAGTTTAAAAATTCAAGTTAAAATTTATTGGAAGTTAAAGCCAAGTAGAATAAAATTAAAAGTTAAGTTGATCAAGGAGTTAGAGGAGTTATTGAATTTGGAATGTTCCTACGTTTTACAATAAGAATGTAAAGAATTCATGTGTTGATCATCATTTGATGTCCGTGACTGAAGATTTCAACATCAAGAATTTTCATCAAATATGATAGACAAAGAATGTTAAGTATGTTTATGACACTCCGCTTATATCGGCATATGTTATATAATAATATTAATAGCACATGCAACGTAGCCATTTAGAAAGTTAAAAACGTCAAAATAGTAACTAATAGCGGAGTTATTGCGAGGGAAATCATTTTCTATGGATATAATTGTGTTCTAGAACAATTAATTCATAGAATAATGACTTCTTTGAATCTTACTTGACAGAAAAGAAAAGAAAAGAAAAAATAAACGATAAAAAGTTATATTTAACGATTAAATTAAATTGAAATTGAAATTTAAAATAATATAATTATTTTAAAGATTGATAATAATAAAACTGAAAGTACAGTCACTTGTTTCATATTGTTGATAAATTTGCTTCCCGTTTGATATAATGTTCATATGGAGTCAATAAAGCAATTACACGTATCTTTTATCAAAGACAATTTTATTAATTTAATTGGATTTCAAATTAATTTTCCTGACACAAATTGGAATTTGGGAATTTTGTTGAAAAATTTTTCTATTTAATTAATTAATTCTTATAATTTTTTTTATTAACTTGAACTAAGCTATCGAATATCAGATACAAAAGACCAAGTTAAAATGAAAGAAAATAAGAGAATTATTTCACAGATGTATCAATTATGCCTCTTAACTAACTTTTATTGATACAAAAATATTTCTAGTTTCCCTTTTCAAGTTTATCACTAGTATATCTAAATTAGCAATAATAGAAAATTATTTTATTGGTTCAATGTTCGATTTACATTTGAATGACTATATGTTCAATTCACTGCAATTATATAATCTAGTTGGTTCTTATTGCAGTAGATATATTTTTACGATAATATTTTTTGTCTATAGTGTCACAAAAAGATTCCGTAATTACGTACCTTATAGGAGAATAAATTAATTAATTGATAATTCAGCAAACTGTGGTTTTCAAATTAACAATTTTGTATTCTAATAAATGGGTATAAACATAATAGGCTTAAAATATTCAAGTGTCAATAAACTTTTAATATTTTATAGGTATGTAAACCATTAGAGAAACAATTTTAAAAACACAGTTATTAGTAAATAGATTATATTGTATTACATTACGACTAGTATCATCGAACCTCAACAATATATTCTCTTAGTAGTAACATTTATTTGGAAGTCACACAAAACTGTCCCCTCAAATTTTTTTTCTTATTATAAGAAAAAATAATCTAAAAAACTAAGGCAAATTTTAATGACTTATTGAATTTAATTGAAAAATGTTGATATGTTATATTGTAATTATATAATTGAATAAAAAAATGTTAATTAATATAATAAAAGTAATAATTATTTAAAATTTTAAAATAATTAAATTTAATTAAGCTTCAACCATTTCTCTTAATCTTCTGATAGTAGATCTAACAGTGGCAGCAGCGGCAGTGGAGACAGTGTAAGCACCACCAGCAACACATTTCTTACAAGAACCACAAGTCCAGATACCAGCAGCACCTCTTCTAACGGCCTTCTTACCACAGAAAGAACATTCGTATCTAGCGTGTTGTTGAACTTCTAATTTCTTAACTTGTCTTCTTAAAGAAGAACCGTAACGAACACCATACTTACCAGTGATACCAACTTTCTTAGTTCTTTTAGCCCTATTTTAATTAATTAAGTAATGTATTTATTTTAAAATTATTGAAATTAATAATATATTTAAAGATAAATTTAATATAATTGTTAGTAAATTGAATTCATTGTAAAAAATTTCATATAAAAATCGATTCAAATAACGAGAATAAATCGAATTAATCAATTGTCAATTAATTATAATAACAAATTATTGTATTATAATTACACAACATCTATTATTAACATACATTTTTGTGTCAGTTATTTATCTATATTTCAGTTGTTATAATGTAAAATTAACTTGAATTTAAATTTTATCGAAATTTCAATATTTTTTCAACTTATTGAGATTTTGCGTCTTCCACATATTGCTTGGTGTCCCGTTTCGGAAATGCTGGTCTGTGTGTTTTTTTGGATTTTTTTTCGGGTTTTTCCCGGATTTTTTTCGGGTTTAGTGTGGGTGTTGGGGTGTTGAGTGTTGGAGCAGTCACAGATGCAGTCCCGTTTTTCATTTTGTATTTTGCATTTTGCATTTTGCATTTTTCATTTATCTGCTTCTTTGTTTGCTTGTTTGTTGATAGAGTTTAGTGCTGTTGATTGTTATTGATATTAATATTGTATTGTTCTTTGACCCACGGTTGGTGTGATACATTCAATGACACAACATTCATAATAGTTTCATACCATTTACCAATTAAATTATCACAGCATGTCAATCTTATCCTCTCCCCGTCTTCAAATATCAATTCAAGGGAATCACCAAGAAGAATGGTATCAGTCATATTACTGAAATTTCTTACATTAAATATTTCATTTGGGTCACTCACTGTATTTATTTTCAATAAATTGATTTCAATCTGTGGTGTCCTGGTGATATCATGGAACCCAATCATCTTGGTACCATTTATTTGGAAAAATCTTTTAATTAAAATACCATCATTTAAATCACCATTCTCTTGTAATAAATAGCCTGACATATTAATTTTTTCACGAGTGGCATATTTACTGACAATTTTATCAATCATATTTATAGAATGTGGGAAAACTTCATCGTTATCTGCCCTCTTCAAAAATTGTGTCTCCAATTCTATTATACCAATTTGGTAAGGTAATTTACCATTAGACCATTCATTTTGTAATGATAATAGTGAGGAATGTCTGTTGGTGTCATTTAATATGCTATCATCGAGTTTAACGAGACCAAATTGTCCCCTAGAGTCCAACATATTATCCCAATCAGTATTTTCAATTTGCTTATCAATGATTATTTTTTGTAATTCATATTTAGTCTTAGAGAACAATAATTTACCTTTCATTGGAATCTTTTTAGTCACTTCAATGGGGTGCACACTGAATCTATCGTATTTTAAATATATTTTAATTTGCCAATTACTCATATCTTGTGTGAGGTCAGTAATGGGAAAAGTAATTTCTTTATCCAATGGTATAAGTTTTGTGTCAATTAATTTGATCCAATTGAGGATAGTGTATTTTTCTTTGGTTATTTTGTTCATCATGATGATCATTATCTCAGTGTTTCGTGTCTTGTAATTTATTAATTGTAAATTTTTTAAACTTTTGAAATGGAAATATATTTTACCTTGATCAATTAATTTTGATCTTGTTTCATTTTTCAATTCAGAATTTGTCATAGATATATTTTCATTCGTCAAATTTTCTAAATTTACATCTTTAGTGTTATCAATTTCATCAACCCTCTCATCATCAATCACTATAATTTCCTCATCTTGTTTAATTGGATTAACTACTTTAAATGGACTTGATATATGAGATTCTATTATTTTCTTTGTTTTAATTGCGGGAAGTTTTCTTAAAGGGATATTTACTTCTTTTATTGGTGTGGTATCGTGTTTCACTTTGTGGTTTGTATTATTAGCCACTTCATCATCAATTAATTCAAAGTGATCTAATTTCGATAATATTTCCACTAGATCTTTATCTATAGTGTGACTAAATTCATCAAAAAGTGTCTCCATATCATCTTGTAGCATAGAACTTGGATCATCATTTATGTTATTATGATTAATGTTATCATTTTTATCCTGTCTGTCATTCTCAATATCATCATCATCATCATCATTTATTACAATTGTGTTTATGTTACTGAAAACTTCACTCAAATGTGGAAAATGATTGTTATTTATTTGTTTATTTAATTGATTATTGCTTTGAATACTATTTTGATTACTATTATTAGTGTCATTTATTAGTGGTGATTGAAATTTCCCTGATGTTGAAATTTTAGTACTACCAGAATCTCTAGTATATTGTGAATAAATATCATTAAATCTAGGCGTCTCTTCAATATCACTTAATATTGGTGAGTTCCAAATATAAGTATTTTTCATATCAGTGGATTTACTGGGATCATTCAAATTAATATCAAATGAATCCATTGATATGTTTAAAAAATTTGCCATTGAACTCTTTCTAAAGATTGGTTCACTTACATTTAATACTTGTAGTAATTGTGGCAGGTATGGTAAATTGGGTATACCAATGCCGGCTAACTTGGTGCTGTTCTTGGTGGTGCTATCGTTATTTTCCTGAAATATTTTATCCTTCTTGAGTATTGATTCAAAATGAATGTCATTAATATCATCTAAAGAAGATTCAATATCAATAATATCATTATCCAAATCAGTTTTAAATTTATTATTATAATTAATTATTTTCTCCATTCTAACATTATTATTAAAATTTTGTGTATTGGAAATTTGTGACAAAAACAATTTGTCACCGTGTTGTGATACATTATCCAGTTCTTCTTCTATTTCCTTTACTAAAATATCTACTATATCTTCCATTGAATGTGTTAAAAATTGGTGGTTTAAAATGTGGTTTTATTGAATAACTTTCTACTTTGTAGGAAAGTAAATTAAATTAAATTGTTTATTTACAATTTCAATAATATTTCCTAAAAAGGAAAAGATATCGAAATAATGAAGTTCGAGATGTTGCAGTGTATATTGTCCGTGTGAAGGGAGGAGTAAATATATATAAACTTGTATACAGTTATAAGTGTTTTATTGACAATACTTATTAATCTAACTAAGGTAATTGTCTATTAGTGTATACAGTTCCTAATACGGTAACACTATCCCCATGCGGAAACACACTCCCAAAACGGAAGATTCTTCCCAAAACAGTAACCCAGATCCCAAAGCAGTAGTCCCGTCCCGAAACGGAAACTCTGTCCCAACACGGCAATCATTGCCCGTACAGGAAATCCCCACATGTTTTTCCCAATAAAATAACCCCGTATTAAAAAAAATAAAAAAAAGATTAAAATTAAAATTAAAAAGAAAAACTGAAAATTAAAGAAAAAGAAAAAGAAAAATTAAATTGGGAAAAAATATAAAAAAATAAGTACAAATTTGAATTTTCATTGTTTCATAATATATTACAATAGACAAAAGAGTATTCATAAAAAATGAGTGATCAACCACATAAATTGGGTTCTTATAGAGACTCTAGTAGTAATAAATTTAGTGATAGATTTACAAATATTTTACCTAATATTAGTGCTAAATTTCATCATCATCAGGGTCCATCAAATAAAGATTTAATGGAAAATAAATTAGTTACCTCTGTCATCAATAATAATAATAATAATTCAATTAATAGTACACGTAATATTTTATCACAACAACAACAGCAACAAACACTTCCATCACAAGATCTAACAACAAATGATTCAAATAATTTAATTCAATTCCCATCGGTTAGTAATAATACAAATAATATTAATTCAATTAATTCAATTAATAATTCAAATCAATTAACACCAATATCTTCAATGACTCCCATAGATAATTTACCAATTAGAAATAGACAAAGAACTAATACTATGCCAGTTCAATGGGGGATGACAATGCCAAATTTAATGAGATCTGAAACTAATTATACTGATAATTCCATATGGATGGGTGGGAATCCAAATTCAACTAATAATAATAATAATTAATAATATTAATACTTCTAATATTAATACTACCGCTAACAATAATAACTTAAATATTCCTAATAATAATAATAATAATAATAATAATACTTTAAATTCTAATGCTAACGATTTAACTACACGTAAAAGATCACAATCAATGGCAACAACGCATATGAATAATAATAACAATAATTCAAATAATAATATACTGAATCCATCACCACCAAATATTCAAAATTTAAATCTTATTAGTAATCATAATATAAATTTACCTATTTTACAAGATGATATTGATCCTTGTTCCATGAATTGGGTAACAATGAATCAAAAATTAGTATCACATTTAAATTTAGTACCAAATTTACAACCAACAAATACATTAGCAATTTCAAATATTTTCCCATTACAATGGACAACAGGTTTTAATAATATACCAAATTTAACATCTACTACTTTAGCAACTTTTTTTTCACAATTTGGTAAATTAAACTCTGTAAGAACATTAACAAATTTATTTATGGCAATTATTGAATTTGATAATATTGAAAATGCAATTTTTGCCATGGAGGCATTACAAGAAAAGGAATTAACAATTATTGGTGTTAAATGTCATATAACTTTTGCTAAAATTTTATCATTTAATTCACAAATTAGAGATTCACCACAATTACCTTTTTCAATTTTACAAAATTTAATTATTAATGGTACAATTAAATTTCAATTACAACCAAATGGGTTACAATTACCTATTTTTAATGATCAATTTAATCCAAATATTCCATTAAATTCATTAGTACAACAATATTCTAGTATTACTAATAACAATATTAGTAGTAATAATAATAATAACGCTAATAATAACAATACAAGCCATAGCAATAATAATATCACTAATAGTAATATTAACTCCAGTGGTAATGGTAGTAATGAAATTGAAATTAATCCCTTTAATTTACCACCACCAAATTTTACACATTATAAAGATGAAATGTTAAATGTATTAGATGAATTAGACAATAATGATACCAATAAAGATAAAATATTTAATATGTTCCAAATGACATTAAATTTATCACCTTGTAATAATTTATCTAATTTTGGTTCAATGCCAGAACCAAATGAAAATAGACAATTTCAAACACCAAAATTACGTGAAATTAGAAAATCATTAGATAATAATACAATGAATAATTTAGAAATTGAACAATTAGCATTAACAATGTTAAATGAATTACCTGAATTATCATTAGATTATTTAGGTAATACTATTGTACAAAGACTTTATGATAAATGTAGTGATTTAGTACGTGATATAATATTAAGAAAATTGAAACCATTTTTAACAATTTTTGGTATTCATAAATCAGGTACATGGGTTTGTCAAAAAGTAATTAAATCAGCTAAAACTGAAAGGTTTAAACAATTAATTACACAAGGTGTTGAAGAATATTGTACACCAATGTTTAATGATCAATTTGGTAATTATGTTATACAAGAAATGGTTAAATTTGGTACTAATTGGAATCAATTCATTTTCACTAATATTATTACTAATTTTTGGACAATTTGTATTAATAGATATGGTGTAAGAGCCATTAGAGCTTGTTTAGAAACACCTGGTGGTTGTGTCTCAAAGGATCAAATGATTATTGTGGCTAGTGTTATTATTATGTATAGTGAATATCTTATTGTAGATCATAATGGTACATTATTAATTACTTGGTTATTAGATACATCAATGTTAGAGAATAGATATATTCTTTTAACAAAACATATCTTACCATATTTATTACAATTATGTTGTCATAAATTGGGTTCATTAACGGTATTGAAAATATTAAACTCTAGAGGTAATGAAAATTGTAAAGAATTAATTATTGATGAAATATTTAAATTACAAGATACTGATTTAATCACTGATTTATTAAAGGAAATTGTCTTAGATACACAATTACAAGGACCTAGATTCTTATATAAATTGATTACCTCTAGATTGGTTATTGATGAATTAGAGAAGGAAATTGCTATTAATAAGATTAAAAAAATTATTCAAGATGAGAAACCATTACAAACTTATCACAGATTGATGGAGGAAATTGGTTTAACCACTGCAAATGTTTGGTAAATTTAAATTTAAAAAGTAAAAATAAAATAACTATGATATTAATGAAATTTTTGTAATGAAGTAAATGTATATAAAAATGTATATAAGAAAAGAAAATAATTTTTAATAATGACACATTTTTTTTAAATGAAATGTTTTTTATTTTGCTTTATTTATAATTGCTATTAATTATTACAATAAATAGCAATTAATGTGGTAGATAAGTTATATACATATATATAGATTTTTGTTTGTTTTTTATTTATTTTATTTTTAATTAAAATTAAATATTAAACAGTTTATTCATCATCAGATTCATCTTCATCTTCAGATTCAGATTCAGCACTTTCTAACCAAGTAATAAATGGTTTAGCGGCTCTACGAACTTTCTTAGAAACATCTCTTGGAACGTATCTCTTGGAGGATCTAGTACCAAATCTCATAATTTGTTGTTCAGAGATAATATCATTATTATATAATTGAACAAGAATCTTTGGTAATTGTGGAATTAATGATTCATGCTCTAAACCTAAAAATCTTTCTAACCCACCAAGGAAAGTTTTTTCAAATTCATCATTAACGAAAACTTTCTTGAAAAAGGCAGCATGGTCAGCAATATCAGCAACAATATCATCATCGAAAAGTGTTTGTGCTAAGACAGAGGCAATCTTTGAATCATCTAAGATATTTAATTCAGCGGCTTTCTTATATAATTCAACATCAGTTGGTAATTCATCAGATTCTAAGATCCAGTTACCAAATTGATCTAATTGAGTTAATTCATCATTGATGGCACCACCTTGTAATTCATTAGCACGTCTTCTAATAGCTTCTTCAGACATATCAACAGCCCAATCATCGTCTTTCACTTCAATTTTTTCCAAACTGGAGGCAGCGGCATTAATTTGTCTAGCTAATTCATCATCTTCTTCATCTTCATCTTCACCCACTGTACTTTCATCATTATCAGCTTTATTGGCAGATTTACCTTGAGCAATATCACTAATGGAGACACCACCACCACGAACATTAGCTGAAGCGGTAGCAGCTTTCTTTTTACCCTTCTTACCACCAACATTTTCTACTTGATCAGGTGGATTCTTTAAAATAAATGATGATAATTTATGTCTTAAATCCATTGGTGTTCTCTTACCACAAGCTTTACAATCTCTTACAAGATCTTGATCCTTAGTGATTATAATTTCAGTTTCTGGATTCTTACAACTACCACAAAGAACGAATTTATTAATGAACCCATCCAAAACATCTTGTAATTTGGAAGGTTCATGAACACCGTTAACTAAAAATCTATCCTTATCAATGGAGATAGAAGTTTGAGCACCGACTTCAAAACCAAAATATTTAATAATATAAGTTGTTGGTCTATTTAAAGCACGAGCGACATCTGCAGCGTTTAAGATGGCGGTTTTGATACCGTTACCACGACCTTCCACTTTAGCTTGGATAGGTGGCATCTTGTAACGGTAGAACGGATCATGGTTGTCTCTACAAATATTAATAGACATCTTCTTGGTTGTTATTCTATGTGTTTGAATATGTGTTAAGTGAATTGAAATTGTCGGGAAATGAAAAAAATTTTTTTCTTCAAGTAAAATTAAAAATTGAAATTTTACAGTGTAAACAAGTGAGAAATAACAAGAGAACAAGGGAATTATGGATGCATTAGAGAGACAAAGGATGTTGCAATGGTCTAGTAACCATGCATATGTAAATATGGCACCAGAAGATATGTGGCATGTTTACCAAACTTTACACAATCAATTAAAATTAGGTGGTTACAACAATAAATTGGGTTTTACTGAACCCCAATTCTTACAAATATTGGAGATGTTCTTCCATTTAGCAGTATTCACTGGTCAAGATGATCAAGCTTATGAGACCTTCCACAGGTTACGTGATATCTTGGGGATCAATTCGGCTAAGATTAAATTGATGCAAGTTTGTTTAATGCAATGTGACGATGGTAATAATAAGAGATCCAAAGAACAATTATCACAATTGATTGATGCACGTTTTGAATATGACACCGATATGATTAGTTACGTATCCTTGTATAAGAAATTGATTTCTTTGGAGACAGATGATAAAACAAAGTTAGCCGAAGTGAATAAACTAGTGGAAAAATTCCCACTAGATCCAGAATTATGGTGGTTCTTACATGAAAGATATTCTGATAATAAACAATGGCAAGAGGCGATCTTTTGTTTGCAAGAACTTCTATTAATTATGCCATTAAACTATAAAGTACATACAAGATTATCAGAATTGATGTATTATCAATATGTTAATGACAAAACAGATGAGTCTTGGTTAACTAAATCTTTAAATCATTCTCTAAGAGCTACAGAATTGAGTGAAACTTATTTACAAGCTTGGGCCATGATTTACAAGATTACTAAGATTATTGGTAATGATAAAGAAACCTTGAATAAGTTATCATATAAGATGATATCAAACATAAGTCAACAGGGACACAACTCCCATGATATGTTAATTGCTAAACAATTATTATCCTCTATGAAATAATTTATATAAAGATATAAAATGAGACTAATTCAAAATTAAATATTCACATTTCCTCTCTAATAATGGTAAATGATTGACCACCCAATTGCTATCACGTAACAAGGCACTAGGGTCTCTATGTGAATGGATCTTTCTCTTAACGTCATCATAAGTGGCCTCATAAGTCTTACATTCTCTTATAATTTTATTTTCATTGAATTCCACATAAATACGTGTATCGATCACTCTTAATAATACATTATCCACTCTAAGGAAAAATCTATTTAATAATAATAACCTTTCATTCATGACACGTATCTTACAATTTAACATTGAGATACCATTGTCTGCCAATTCATCTTCGAAAAGTATCATATCGTCAAAATATAGAATCTTATCCGGTTTACTTAACAATTCAAAGGGTATCTCTTGAGTATCATCTCTTATAAATTGTGGATATTCTTTAGCTTCGTTTGATTCTTCCTTACTATCAACCACTGATACTAAAGTACCATTATATGGTGTAGTAAATGTCCAGTCATAATTATGTATAACACTTAAAGCATTAGATTTGTTTTCAATAGTAATATCATTATTATTTTCTCTAGAGTGAATCCATTTCTTAGAGTATGCCACACGAATACCAGAATCTTTTAATTCAACTTGGTTAAGTGCATCATGGGCATTAAACTCTATCGCCCAATCCACCACTGATTTATTATCTTCTTCGTTTTGTTTAAAATGTTCCACCTTAATAAAATTATTACCAAAAATCATCTCTGGTAAACTAGCTAAGCCTAATTCATTCTCCAATTGATCTAACTCCTGGGCATTACAGATAGGTCTCTTACATGATTCAATTCTCCAAGAACCAATTTGAATATGTGGAATATCAATTAATGGCATCTTAGCCACTGGTGATGGTATAATCATCGTACCACAATGTTCACACATTGGATGATCACCATTATGTCCAGATACTTTCAAACTACCTCTACTAGGATAACTACTGCTACTTGTACTAGTACTAATACTGGTGGATGTACTTACTGTTGCGGATGAATTGCTTATAAATTGTGAAGTTGAAATTGATTGAGATTGCACCCCCTCCCTGGCAAACTTATGTGGTGTTCTAGGGGCAGACATACCATTATTTCTGGCGGATACTGTACGTGCATGTATCTCACGTAGTTTATTAATCTCTATAGTGTCAATACCTCTCATTATTTAACCTTTGACGGATTGTTCTTCTCTCACAGGGTGTATTTTATTATTTCAATACTTTCAAATTTCAATATTGAAAAATATTTCAAAGTACTTTACTTATATGTATTAACCGTAAGATACAGAGAAGAAGTGAGAAGATGACTGATAGATTGACACAATTACAATTATGTTTGGACCAGATGATGGAACAGTTTTGTGCTACTTTAAACTACGTAGACAAGAATCATGATTTTATGGTGTCTTCCCCGACAGAACCTAAATTAACTGATAAACATGCTACTATTGCACCAACTGAAGAATTTAATAACACCATTGATGAACTATCTACAGATATTATATTGAAGACAAGACAAATTATGAAATTGATTGATTCGTTGCCCGGTGTGGATGTCTCTGAGAGGGAACAAATGTTGAAGATTGATTCATTGCAGAAAAAATTAGTAGATGTAGAGAATGAGAAATTGAATGCAACTATAAAGAAGGATGAATTATTAGGTCAAGTGAACGATTTGATATCGATGTTTATTAATGGTATCGCCGATTCGCGTAATTGAGATACTATATATATGTATGTAAATAACTTTTATAGGATTTTTTTATACAATTTGTTTAATTAAAATTGCTAAGATAATGACAAATATGTAAACAATTGACTTATGCCACTGGTAAAGGGAATTAAATAATTGGCCAGAAGTTAAAATGGCAATCATTAGACTTGGAATAAATTCTAAGATGTTTAATGCTTCACGTTTAGGTGATTTGGTGAAAATGTACCAATGTAAAAACCAACCAATGAGATACTCTAACCCGACATCTCTTAAGAGTCTGATGTGTAATGGAGTTTGAAGCATTTGGGTTTCCCTTACATTAAGATCTTCCCAAGGATTGTAACAAATAATTTGTTTCAATATGTACAACAACATGATGATAATAAATATATCACAACTTAACCAGATTATATTTAATAATGTATTTCCCTCGTAGTGCATATGCATTGGCCACATCTCTACGTCATTCATCATATTGTAATTTTGTAGAACATCGTTATTCTTACTGTATGCTTTTGCCACTACATAGTAATCAAACTTAAATTGTAATTGTATCCATTGATAAATTAATTTATATCTATTTATTGGTGTTATTGGTACATTCACAATACCATTCTGTGATTCGATTATCTCTATTTGGAAATTGATTAAGTTAGTATTTGGTTTCTCCAAACAGATTAATTCTTGTTGTGGTAAAATATTATCCAAATTAGGATCATTTAGATTCACTTTGATATCATGACCAAGCATTTTACAATTTCTACCTGTATTATACAGTCTGAAGGTATCATCAGTAGTATTGAAAGTTTTATCACGGAATGTCTTATCATTAATTTGTAATGTCCAAAATTCATCCGCCTGTCCTTCATATTCAAAATCTCTAGTACAAAGAACTGCTTTATCATATTCTTGTTCACTTACTGGTGGTGATACATTGGCAGCTCTTAATAATTTACCCGTCTTTCTATGTCTAAATTTAACTGTATCATAATTCTCCACAGGTTTACCCATATCGTCTGCCATCTTAGGCTCAATAATCCATTCTGTTAAGGGATTGGCTTCATCGAATGTCATTAACGCTAGAGTATCATTCTCAAAAAATGGTACATCGTAGGTCACTAAATAACCGCCAAGTATAGTATCTTGATGTATCTTTATGATATCACCATAATAAACTTGATGTGTCTCTGTAGTGTTTATACTGTTGCCACCACGAATCCAATGTTTTATATCGAATGTTGCAAATTGTGAGAAATTAATGGAATCTTTCTCCATAGAATTTAATTGAAATTCATTAAATAATATAAATAATCTCAATGGTAACACTAAGATTAAAATAAATTTATAGAAAATCTTCTTTACAATTGTCCACATGGATTGTGATAAGTCGTCTAAAGTGAACCAAGAATCAATTAAGGAACAGATAATGATCCAGATCCATGTCATAAACCCTAATTTTCTAATAGACATATTGATACCAAGCATTAAACCTAATGGAATTAACCAAAAAATTTTCTTATTGTTTAAATGATTTATTCTGTAGGATCTCCAAAGGAATAAAATGATGGTAAATGATAAATAAAACATTGGATTGACGCTCAATTTAATTGATTGTTCTTGAAATTCTGGGATATAACCTAAAGTAATGGTTAATAAGATACCAATTGGTGACCAAACATTGTTTCTCCTTGTGATTAAATAGAAGAAAGCAAGAGTAAAACTTGAACAAATTAATAAAAACTTCTTGGTTAAAAGTAAATCAAACTTGGAATATAGTAAACTTAAAATTTGAATCCCTAAACTTGGTGTAAAAGCCAAGTAAAATTTCTTCTCGTGACAATTGTTTAAAGTAGCGATTAATATTTGTTCCATTCTATCCACATTATCGTTAATTTTACCTTGCATAAATTGATAAAAGGATAAGGAAATCAATATACAGATGATATAATCCAGAAGGTTTAATGTACCAATATTTGCAATTTTGTATATTTGACTTGATAAATACTTCCTATATGGTCCTTGTCCCCATACTTTACCTGCACTATGAATAGAATCAATTCCCTTCTCTTTTGAAACATTTTCCTCCTTTGGAGTTGAATCCTTGAAAAGGAGTTCATTCTTCCGAGAGTCTATTTCAACTTCTTTACTCATTTGGATAGTTGTCCTTGTGTTCAATTGTCCCTGTGTGGGGTGTGATTGTTAAGTTACTGTATAAATTGTTGTAATTTGTTTTTATTTACAAAAAAGTTTTTCAATTGAATTAATACGAGACGCAGTAATGTGGCCGAAAATAACGGTTTAAATCTTGAATTGTTTGTAAATAGAATGTGGTGTTGATCAGATAATTGTGAACCTCTCGATAGGTCCTAATTCTCTTTGTAATAGGTGTAAGTGCATCAATTTAATTTCTTAAATAAAAAATTTAACATTTAGTGAAAATTATTGTAATTTTTCATTCTACTCATTGAACAACAAACCAAATCTTTAAATTTACAATAAACGATTTCAAAATATATTAAATGTTCAATACAACTTACTTAATAATGCCATACATGCTATTTTAATATATATATTTATTTATATATCAATGTATCTATCTTTGCAAATCAACAATAATGGATTTATTCGTTCTCTGACTATAAAGAATGGCCCATCTACTACCTCTAGAAGCTTCTTTTGCTAAATTATTATAAACATTCGTAGCGAATGTTCTAGGTACTGAATTATTCGACGAACCAAACACTTTTCTTAACCATTCCTCTTTTTGTGCTAATGAAGTAATAGCAATGATATCTAAAGTTTCATCACGGATAGCGTCAACAATAATTACTGGCGCACTTTGTAAACTGCTGATTAATTGTGTGGAGGCCTTTCTACCAGCTTCGTCATAAACCCATTTCTCTCTCTTGTTAGCTCTCTTAGATTTACTAGCTAGATTAGGGACATAAACAACTTTATGATTACCATTACCATGACTACTGCTATTATTATTTGTGTTGTTCCCATTATTTTGTGCTTCATCAAATTCACCATCTTGACTACTACTTGCACTGCTATTATCATCATGATAATTAAATATTTCGTCAAACTTGTCATTATTTATACTAAATGAATCATTATGCGCTAACATCTTATTATTACTCCCTGAGGACATGGTTTCATGTTGATACAATTGAAGAAATTCATCAATATCTAAATCGATATCAATATCACTGCTTAATTTTTTAATCTTTAATGGCTTGTATTTCCTCTTATGTGTATTGGAAAAATTATAATTTTGTTGTTTAATTAAGATAATCCAATCAATACCATCATGTTGTGCACTAGAGACAACATCATCCACTGTATATGAATTGAAAAGTAAATCTGCCTTAATATCTTTTTTCCAAAGTTTATTTAAAATGGAAACACCAACAGCTTCTAAAATGGAGTTAGAAAAACTAGAAATTAATACATCGCATCTACTTGGTTTCCATTCTAATGCGGTACTCCTTAAAAATTTATTCTTTTTCTTAACTCTATTATTATTAACCAATTTAAAATAACTTTGTGCAATATTGAACATTGTTTCCCATGCTAAATTAAAACCAACAGCACGTTTCTTACTGGTAATTTTTTTCTCTGATGGTCTAGCAAAATATGAAATTAAATTATCATATCTACCACCTGCCGCAATCATACTTCTGTTTGATCCATCATTGTACACAGCTTGGAACATTATTCCACCTTTGTAAAACGCATAGTTATAATTACTTAATGGTGATAATACGATGTTTCTAGTGACTTCTAAGGGTTGTAAGAAATTTAATACTTTAGAAATATGATTAATACTAGTTTCTACTTTTCTTAATTGCGGACTATCTACCATGACTTTATTTAAACGTCTTCTTGCTGCATTAAAATCTAATTTAAAATCAAATAATTCTAAATCATTTAATGATGTAGAGGTAATATTTAATTGCGATTTTAATTCACTTTTCACCTCTTTAAATGATTTAGCGTAGCCGATTTGTGAAAGCATTCTAGAGACAATAGGTCTCTGTGCTTTATCAATATTACAAAATTCAAAAACACAGTCAAGAATATCGGCATGGTTTATAATAAATAGTGTGTTGGTCTTTTCAAAAACGGGGAAATTTTCCAAAATTTCGTCAATAATCTTTATACTTTCAGCATCATAAAATGGAGATTGTACTGATGAGTTTGAGATAATGTCAAAATCAATTTCACCGAATTTTCTAGGTTCTAAACTTGATTTCAATTGATCTGGTGGACGATACACAAATTGCATTCTAAATTGCTTTGCAACACATGATGGTTGTTTAGAAAGATATCTGGCCATTGGGTATGTCAAATCATATTGCAATTGAAGTACAGTTCCACCATGATCTAGAACTTCGTAAACATTTTGAGTACCGTAAATCGGTGCTTTGGGGAAAATACGCGGCGCTGCATTATTTTCAATACCACCATGCTTTCTGAAAATCCTTACTACTTCTTCTGTCATTTGTGATCTGACAATCTGCGCAAATGGTGCAGATGGAACTTGTTTGTTATCATACAGAATATCATTGGACAAACTGTAGGATTGAGTAAATAAAGTTTCTCTCACTTCCTGTTGCCATGGCGACGATGGGTCTGCAATACTCTTTAAAGCCTCTTTGATAACTTCATCTTGATGTTTGACAGGTAACCAGCCACTATTCAATAAAGAACGCGCGTTTGGTCTCTTAGATGGATCATGATCTAATAATAATGTAATGATTTTAGTTTCTGTCTTCAATCTATTTTTGTCAAATGCTTCTGGGAATTTAATAGCCGGTGATCTTAAATCTTTTAATATGTTTACTCTCTCCATTGTGGTTTCAAAGGGATTAACCATTTCAAAGAAAATAATACCTAATGAATACATATCAATTTTAGCATCATAGTTACCTTTACCATTCATTACTTCAACAGCAACATACATGGCAGTACCAATCATAGATGTTAAGTTATCAGCACTACCTACTACACTACTAGAGTCAATCTTATTAATATCAATAGTTCTTTGCACGTTTTTGGCCAAACCAAAATCACCAATCTTAATATTTCTTGAATCATCAATGAAAATATTTGCCGGTTTTAAATCTCTATGAATAATACCTTGTGAATGAATATAACTTAATGCTTCCAGTATTTGTCTAAACAACCTCCAATATTCATCTCTTTGTTTATTCAATTCTTCTGTATTAATTAGATCATATAATGTTCTATTTTCACAATACTCCATTTGAATAAACAATGTACTTTTCTTCTTTATCTTCTTGATAGTAGGAATTGCCATCGATGGTTTTTTAGAACCAATTTTGATACTATAAGAACTTGCTGCATCATCGCTATCACTTGAACCATTTTCGATGTCGGATTCAGATTCAGATTCAGAATCGGATTCACTCTCTGTCTCTGCATTATTAGTCTTACTACCACGAATAAAAATATCTGACATTTCAGAAGTACCTTCATCAATATTGCTTGAACTATTGGCAAAAACAATATCAGGATAACCAGAATTCGATATAAAATCCCAGTTACTATTATCAGCAGTCCTAGGTGCTATCAAACTTGATTGATTAAACAAATCAGATTGCGGATCAAAATTTTCTGTATCATGAGTACTAGTAAAATCACTATCATCTTCATCATCCTCATCATCGGTTTCAATTGCATTTTCCATAGTATCATGCTCTTCTAACCATGCTGCGTAGTATCTAACAACATATTGATGATTCAAACTAGCCAAAAGCATAACTTCACTTAAAATTGTAGATAATTTTTCTTCGGTATGTCTAATTTTCTTTACAGCATAATATCTACTATCCAAAGAATTACGTGCCTTGACAACTTGGCCAAAAGCACCTTTACCTAAGACAGCAATTTCTTCAAAGTCTGTAGCATAACGGGACGTTGTTTGAGCGTTAGTTAAAGAAAATTTAGAGCCAATATTGAATGATCTTCTCCCAATACTAGATCTTGATATAGTTCTCTGTCTACTTTCAGAGTCGTGGTGGTTATTAGTATTATTAATCATTGTTTGCAAATTATTTAGTGAAGCTTCTGGAAACAAGTTAACCTTATTTAGTATAGCATCAATATTTGTTCTTAAAAATTTCATTGGTAATAATTCAATAGCATCTGATCTTTTCTTTGGGTCAATATTCAACATTTTCTCTAAGAAATCGAATAGATTATCATCTAAGTCATTATTCTCAAAAAAATCTTGTGGCGTGGAGTAATTTAATATTTCTTCAATACCACAAATAATTTCTACAAATAAAACACCTAATTCCCAAATATCAGTGGTACGTTGTGGTTTACCATTTTTAGCTTTAGATAATTCAGGTGCTTCCCAAGGTAATTTATCGAATTCGATGGAACTATTATGTTTATTTGGGTATCTGGATAACATATTTAGAATAACATAACCATACGCAGGATGCATTAATTTAGGGATAACGGTCCCAAAATCTGAATCTTTCACTAAATTAATGGTCTGCATACCAATATAATTATGATGAATCCCAACTTTGTGAATAGCTTCTAAACCTTCTAACATTCGAATCATCCAAACACGTGCTGTAGCTAAATTTACAAATCCAACGGATTGAATAACATCACCCAATGGGTAACTTGGTGAATACTCTAGAAGGATTCTAATTTTCCAAACAAATGATGAATTATTTTTACCCATTCGTTCGACCGTATAACCAAATAATTTATTAACGTTATCATGATTTACCTTTAATAATGAATCTAAGATTTTTTCCAAATTGGCAATTTCTTTCTTACCATTACTAGTATTAAAATATGAGTTATCCAATTCAATTTCTAGAAGTAAGAAATAAAAATTTTCCATTAATTCTGATGAAATTAAAGAACCGGCTAGTGGTGCATCTGGGGCAATATAAGGTTTCACTAAGAACTGTTTTGTGAAACACAAAATATCAGATTGTTGTTTTATGGGTTTCGGATTTACTACAGCTTTGAATTTTAACAAGGCATTATTGGGTAATTTGGCCTTAATAACTTTAGGAAACACAATAGCTTCACCAGAGGTAATCCATTCATTTGGTGGTAATAAATTAACTTGATTTGTTGGATTGAAAAGTAAATCGTCATCATCTTGTCTTTTTTCTAATTCCTTTTGCACAATTTCGTCAATTCTTCGTTGCTCATTGATCTTTAATTGTTCAAAATTTTTCTCTTTCTCTTTTTCCTCTAATTCAAATTTTTTCTTTTCAGCTTTAATTCTATTTAATCTATCATCTTCTAATGAATTTGAATTAATTGATGATTGAAACTCATCTAATTTCTCCTGCGTCAATGTAACAATATCGAAAATAAATTCTTGCCCCTTAGCATTCTTATGTATCTCCTTATACTGATTTCTCAGTATATTTAATTGTGATTTTAATACATTCTCTACATTGTCAAAAGTAATCTCCGGGGCAGTATGTGGATACAACGGCGTCAAAACAAACCTCAGCGTTAAAGAACATTCTTCTGGTTTCTTATCTGCAGATCTTAATGATATTTCAAAAATAAATGAGGGTTGTTTATCCCATTTAGATTCCTTTCTAGTAAAATCTTCAAAGTCGTCCATATAAATGGATTTTATTGCCTCTACTTCATTCTTCTGTATTTGATAATACTGATCTAGTGTTAAGTTACTCAATGACATTGCTGTTTGAAATGAATATTGTATTGGTTTGTTGAATTAAAATAATTAAAAATGTTTTGATAAAATTTGGAATAAATGAATGTAAACGCAATTGTAAAGAGATCAATCAGTGTAGATAACAGTGTCAAAAATGTGAAGTAGTCCAATAATATGGTAACGAATATATTAAATGTAATGCAACTGTGTGTACACTTTAGGGCACTACAGATTGTTGTTCTACAGAGTGTAAGAAAATTAATTGCACAAGATTTCAATTTCCGATTTTTTTCAAATATTTGTAAAGAGACAAACGATGCGTCATAGTGAAAGCAGAGAATGTGTTCTTCAATCATTGAAGGTCAGTGTAGTTTACAGAGTTTTGTAAGTCATATGTTATAGTATATATATAGTTCAACATATACATCTGCATCTGTTTATCTATATCTAATTTTTAAATATATAGTTAAATGAATAAATAAATGAATAAAATAAAATAAAATAAAGTTTCCATGTGATTATTATAATTATTGTCTTGGTGTAGTTGGTGCACTCATGTTTAGACTTGTTCTTGAATTATTTGTATTTATATTACCCATTTCTTCATCAGTGGGTAAAGCCCTATGGTATGGACGAGAGACTGCATCAGGTACGTCTAATGTTACATCTGTATCATCTAAAATTGGTTTAAATGGTAGTGGTGAATAAATTGAAGGGAAGAATTTAAAATAGACCAAATAAGTAATAGTCCAACCAATAAACCCACCAATTGCTACATCTATAAAATGATGTCTATAATCCATTGTACGTGACAATGCAATTAATAATGCCAATAATAAGGGTAAAAATGCAATATATTTCCTCCAAATACCAATCATACTATGTTCAGTTAGTAATTGACCTTGTAACCACAATGATAAATAACCTAACCCAGCAAAACTTTCACTAGCGTGACCGGATGGCGTACTTCTAAAACCTTCTAATATTAATTCTTTATTTTCATTAGTACAAACTTCATCTACTGTAAATAATACATTAATTGGTAAATTTGGTCTTGGTTGACAACGATCAATAAAATCTGGTCTTGGTCTAGCAATCCAATTCTTAATTAAATTGGTAAACAATGCGGTGGTAAACCAAGTTAAACCTAAGCCCAATAATGAAATATATAATACATGCCACCTATGCTTCTTATCTACAATCAAATACCAAATCGCCAAAATCACCACAGCGGGTAACACTAAACTGTAAAACCCAAGCATAGCATCATTAACTCTTTGGGTTAAAGCGTAAGGATGACTAATGCTTAAGTCATTCAAATAAAATTGTCTTTCGAATGGATCCTGGAAATAAACAGGAACGTTAATAATCATTATAATTGCCAAAAGAATGGTATCTGGAATTCTCCATTTCGGTAATCTGTAAGTAAAAGTTCTTCTGGATCCACCTAATGAAAATCTGTCAACAATCATGACTCCTTTAGGGCTTTTATCCTCGATAAATTGATGGTTTATGCTATTGATTGGAATAGAAATTTCTCAACAATATAATTTCGAATAGGAAAAAACGACTGTGCGGGTAATACATGATTAAGATAATAGCATATTTTCTAGGACAAACTTGTCTAGAGTTACTACCACTCTAACTGAACTCACAATTACTGTTACCACAAGCTGTCTCGGCTTTCAAATTAAAATAATCATGTATTAACTCTACTTTTTGAACATTCTCTTCATCTTTTATTACTTATATTTGAAATTTTCATTTTCAACTACAAAAAAATTTCAATTTGTTCCCACCATAAACAAGTAGACAATCTGCATATAAATACACAAGTTGGTTACAAACTAATTGGAATAAGTGATATATATATACACAAGTGTAATTATATAGGATTATATAGACCAATTTGACAG